>JAHZNG010003855.1:0-12966 GCA_027744375.1 Orchesellides sinensis | reverse complement strand
ATCGGTTGATAAACTTAACCGTTAGGCTAAAACACCGTTTTATCCACTATTTTACTCAATACATGAAAAATATCCAAAGGGAATATTCTATACCACCAAAAAATCTAAGGGAAATATTTTGTACCATCAAAAAATCTAAGGAGAATATATTTATGTTTCAAAATAAAAAGTTCGATATAGGGTATTTTTTGATGGTCTCATATACGTGAAAGGTATGTATGGATGGTTCAATGTAAAATATATGGAAATGGCATATTTGGATAATTATATTAAGACAAACATGTAAATGTTGTGTATTGATGGTTACGGTAAATAAATATGTAAATGCTATATTTATAAAATCGGTTGTGGAAAAATATGTAGGTGAGTATGTGCACCTGCTTTCGCTGCTTCCATAATATAACGTCTTACGTCAACTAGTTTACATTATCTCATGTGTAGAATCATGAATTATTATGACATACGATGTGTCTTGAGGATTGGCCAACTGGTCAACTAACTTTCTACAAACGACTCAAAAGCAAAAGGAACTGCAGACTGCACTGAATGATATGTGATCAGATGTACTTGCCATATCATACAGTGACTCCGTAGCAAATGGGTCGTCCTGAATCGAAATCGATTTTCGACAAAAAGCCCTTGCCTCTCCTCACAGTGATCGCTCAAGCATGTTTGACAGGGGAAACGAGGAAATGGCAAAGAAAGCTATTGCGTAAACGGACCGGAGATAGTAAGCTAAACTGCACAGGGACCTGGTCTGTTGAATGTACCTATGTAAACAATGACATGCCAACAACAAGGATACATCAAAGGAGGTACGCCACTGCACACAGCATTACATTCGCAGCAGGTCCTCAACTTTCCCATACTCGGAAAAAATGTAAACACATACCCATATACTCTTTACTTATACATGATACAAACCTACATACATTCGCGTCCTCACCTATGCAGACGCCAGCTTCAAAATGACAAATATTTTTTAAAAGAAGTTCTAGTCAATTTCCAAGAGAGATAACTGGGAAGAAACGAGCAACTTGCTGGGTGTAGTGAAGAAACTCAGGGAGGTCTAGAATTAAAGTTTCTTCCAATTCCTGATTTAGGCTTGAGTGTTTCATCAGACTAGAATCTATAAGCATCCTAACGTTTTCAATTTAATGTATGAGCAAAGCCATCTTTCTCCTTTCCCAGTGAGAAATATTTTGTACATCTGAGAAGTTATGTAGCAATGTGCATGCAGCTGCTTATGAAGAACAAAAACTGATGTAACCTATAATTTTTACATCATTTTCGAAAAACTGTGGCTTTCTATTGTTCAACCCAATTTAAAACTATTACGTAGGCATTCCTTTCATTTCAAGATGGTTAAATTGTTAATTAGTCCTGTTGTTCAGTTCCTTATACAACAGTTTTTGTTTGCGTATTAAATAACTCAAGAATATATAATAGAAACATGTCAATTGCACACTTGTAATTAAATATTATTAGAAGATATCGTGACTACGATTAATAGAAATTGAAAATGCGTTGATAGCAAAATGTTACTCCTAGAGAGGACAATGAAAATATGTCTAAGCCTGATACAAATATGCAGAAATGCGTAGATATCTATATTTCTTGCATGGCTAGACACAATGAAATTCGGGTCACATTAAACTATGTTTATGTCATACAAGTCATGTGAATATTTATGCATGACTGTTATTGCAATTGCTTTTCTTCAATAATTAACTGTAAAATTTTATGCACAAAACTCGCAATGGTGTTATGAGACTACCCTACAAGCTTTTCCAAACAATGAAACGACAATCTTCATTACTTATAATCACTTTCCCAAAACGACAGTATTTTTCTATGAGGCTTGTCAACAAACATAATCAATGTAAACATAGCTCTATATGACATTGTTATTATTTTAGTTTTATGTAACTGCTGAGTAAACATGAGTACAGATAAAAGTCTAGGGAGTATGAAAGGTTGACTACGTAAGCAGAATAAATTCTATTGAAATAGCATATACGTACACACTTGCATCATTTTAACAAGTATCCAAAAAAATTACTTCTTTCCGCTTGCCATTTCTCAAAATGCTGAGCTTCAAAGAACTGCAAAATCAAAACCAAAACAATTTCTGAAGAAAAACTAATATTAAGTTCTTATCCATTGGGAAAGAAAAGTCTTGTGCTCAAGTACCATTCAAGCCTTCATTCCAATCGCGTCGAAATTCTGAGAGGGCAAATGTCTGCTGGAAAAGTTTTTATTCACTCCTCACGTAACACTTCAGTTAAATGGTTTAATGATTTTTGGCTCCTTTACAGAATTAATTTCCATACAGGAATAAATATATGCGTTAAACTAGCAAAAATCATAGGTTTCTTTAAAGGAATCTATATAGTGAGAATGTTTCATAGGATATACCCGTTCTATTTGTTTGAATTGAAAAGGATTATGCATGTTTTAGGAAATAACAAGTCATGCATACATGCAACCTACTTTTAGGAGGTACAAGTGAAATATTCTTAAGTTGTGAATAAGTTTTTTCTTCATTTCTCTTGAAAAGTGTGGCATATTCTTCTTTTACAAGTTTTTACTTGCCCACTCTGTTCATCTCCTACTCGCTTTCTTCATATTTCGTTCATATGCCCACTAAAATTTCACTTTTCTCGACAGCTCTTTAAATAGAGCCATAAATGCCTCCCAGGGGGTTTCTATCCCCTGTCTTGCGATGCGCATTTTTTTGAGCTGCCTTTCATCATTTATAAGTTCTTGAGAGCCGGGTGCCAAAAGTAGAAAAGACTTCAGTTAATAGGATACAGAGGCATCTGAAGTCTCGAGTGTAAATATATATATTTCAGATCAAGCTTATGTACCGTGTTTATTCCAATAGCGCACCATCATCTTCAATTTTAAATATTCAGCTAATATATAAAAGATTATTTGACAATTGCAAGAATAAATTGCACAAGAAGCATATTAGTTGGATGTGAGAGCAATGTAATTTGTATTGATACAAGTCAGTGTATGTATCTGCGTTTTGTTTCCAGTTTTCGGCATCATCCTTGTCTAATTGTAGGCCTGTCCAGCATTGGAATAAATCCGGTTTGTATACTGACAAAGGTCGGGCTATAATCATTTTCAATAACTTTCATTTTCTGGCAACGTGCAGGGCATCATAAGTCTGTCAGGTATTCTTTCATGAAGATAACCAAGTTTTATCATATTATAATGGAAAAAATCGTATCTTATTTTACAATATCCTTTTTGGTGCTTTTGACTTCTGATCTTTGACGCCTCTGCAGACGGTTTTATTACGGTGATAATTGTAGCATGTAAACATTTTATGTATCTATTTACTTTACTGAAAGTAAGGTTGGCCAGGAATAAACTATCAGAATTTATCACAATACACTTTCATTTGAACAGTACAGTATTTCTAGATAGACATAAAACAAAATGTTTTGACATATTGTAACGCCACGTACCTCCAGGTTCTACTTCAGTTCTCCAATGCCCTTTTCCAATACTGATTACTTCCCAATATTCCCAATTATGCCCGTACGCTATCTGACTCTACTCAATAAATACGACAAGAAGACAAGAGCTTGTTTCCCGTTCAGTTGCGGCCAACCAACTGTCCTTCGTTTATTCTTTTCATTCTCTCTACTTCTCCATCTACAAGCTACATATTACATATACATAAGGCAATATATCCACGCCTGATAACACATACACACGGCGTAGCATGGTGTATTCCTACGCTCAATACACATCCCTTACAATATTAGCCGAGTCTTTGACTTTGTCTTATGCATACTTCTCTCAAATAAATGATTAATTACAAAGCAGTATTTTAGTATGTATCTATTCTGTTTGAGCAGTCCATTTCGCAAGGGATAGACGAAAATCTCATCTTAAGCTTTCCCAACAACTGAGCTTAATACTTGAACATTACTTTACTGAAAGGTTGGCCAGGAATAAACTATCAGAATTTATCACAATACACTTTCATTTGAACAGTACAGTATTTCTAGATAGACATAAAACAAAATGTTTTGACATATTAGCCGAGTCTTTGACTTTGTCTTATGCATACTTCCTTCAAATAAATGATTAATTACAAAGCAGTATTTTAGCATGTATATATTCTGTTTGAGCAGTCCATTTCGCAAGGGATAGACGAAAATCTCATCTTAAGCTTTCCCAACAACTGAGCTTAATACTTGAACAAGGTAAATATCGTTGAATAAGTAGAAACGCATGGTCCAACAAATTGAAACTGTAGAAAGTTAGAACGAGTATGAAAAAACTAAAACCGTATAGAAAAAGTTGATTTACTCTGTTTTCAATGGTACGTTTTTAATATTATTGGATTACGAACAACTGATACATTGAAACATTCATGTCACAGAAAAAAGTTTTGTGAATGTGAGAAATAAAAAAATAGTTTTTTTGTATTTACTCTTCCTCTGAATTTAGGCTAAAGTACACAGAAAACTTTAAAAAGCTTAGCCAACCGCATTGCTTCTCAAAAGTTGCTTTGTTTTTACTGTAAAAAGCCATGTCACCTTCACTTCATGATTTTTTTCTCATAATGCCATCACCAGCTTTTTTTTTCTTTATATGGACATTTCTACAATTCTTTGATTGTAAGTTTTCCATTTCTAACTAAATGTTTTAAATTGTGAACTTTGTGAGTATCAGTTTCATGAAGAAGTCAAAAGTTGTATAGTTTACAAATGGATATCCAAACAACACAGTTCACCCGGTGATGAGTATTAAAGTCGACTTGGTGTCCTAGATCTCTGCTTTTATGAAAGAGTTCAAAATACACTAATGCTAATAAAACATGGAGCATATGTAGACTCCAAAGTAGTTTTTCCTGTATGAGAAAATGAGAAAATGAAAAAGCTCGATTTATTCACCTGAGTATTCATTTGATATCTACCCTTTCAGCGTGGGTAAGCAAGTAGAATTGGGTTGCATCCCAAAAAACACTGAATCATCCCACTTTCTTTTACAATCTCTGACGGTAGACAACTTACACTTCAAAACCAATATTACCTTGTCTTAAGTACGATATGATGGGGGATATCATAGTTGACAAAGGCGGTGTCGGTTGTCGGAGAGTAGTTTTGGGTACCATTTATTGTACTTGGGAAGTATAAAAGTATCTAGTTTTGTTGCCTATATATATGTTTAGCTTGGACTGCTGAAATAGCAATAACAACTATCTACCGACTCCCTTTCTTATTATTGTGCTTCAATATATGTATACATGAAAGTACGTCTGTGGCAAAAAAAATTTTTTAGGCTTCCGATGTTTCCACAAGTTTCAAACATACCCCTCCCATCTCAAGTATTTTGCGTCTCAGTTTCTTCTAAGATATCTCATTCCAGGCTGTCTCCTTTCGAAAATAGGCAGAAATTTTATTCTTTCTCAATTTAGATTGACGTGTAAATATCGTAGGAGGAGTTTCTTTAGAAGAAAGTTGAAGAAACGATGAGAAATAAAAGAGGCTAATATTGAATATCACCGCAGAATGTGTACCTAAAACTTTGAAAAGTCTGTTTGTAAATATACCGGTGCCAGTACTTTGTATAACTACAACTATTGTCGTTTATGTATGCACGACTACAGGGAAGACTACACAAAAAATACTTGGGTATTAAAAGTATAATAAGCAGTTCTCTTTCCTTTACTTAACGGAGCCAAAATTATGTATACAGAGTAGTTGGGAAGAAAGCGTCTGTTTTTTGCTTTCTCTTGCCTCCCCCTTTCTTAGCATTGCAACTTTTGAAATACCTGACCCATGAAATAAAGAGATGAATTTCCTGCTGCTTCCTTGTTCTCCGTTTTTCACCCTGGAACAAAAAATAAATAGTTTTAGAATGTAGGTACATTTTCAGGCACCAACCAAGTAATGTAAGCCTACATAATATTACTTTTAAGAGTTCACACACACGACTCAACTTGGTAAGAAAAAAATGTAAGTGAGAGAAAAGAGTTAAGAACTGAGCAAGGAATTTTGGTCTTTTCTCTCTCCGAAAATAAACGTGCACGCGTGCATCCACACGGACATGTTTAGGAAAAAAGTATTTCGCAATAATTGACTTTCCTCATGCGATTTTGTTTGGCACACAGAAGGAGCTTAAGCAGTGCCGCGCTCTCTTGCAAGTAGACAAGCCGCAACCACCTACTTTCACTCTCAGTAATCTATACCTACAAGTATTTGCTCTACTTACATCTCGATTCACATCGCATATCGTCTGTTTTGAAATTCTGACAAAAAGATTCACATGCTAACATTCAAAAACTATATATGAAAATACTCTTTCCTTCCCAGCTATCTCAAATGGACTGTTTTTCTTCGGCATCCTTGCCTTTTATACAATACTACTAAAGCACACCCAATTGTTGGCATTCATGAGATTTTAGATGTTTTCTTGATACCAAGCAATATAAAAAGTAAGGCATTTCTATGTATGGTAGTAAAAAGCAACTACGCATAATACAGAGTTAGTAATGTATTTTGGCAATTTTGGTATCTCACGCCTTGTGTAGACTGTCAGAGGTGCTTTGTATGAGACCTTCAAATAAATGTTGATGTGCATTTTCCAACTTCGTGAGTATAAGCACGTTGTATATGATAAAACAAACTTTATGGGGCTGTGATTTCCTCCAATCATACAATATTATATTCAGAAAGGAATGTATGTAATGTAGTACCTTAGTGAAAGATTGCACAAGAAAAGGCTATTTTGTTACTTACGATTGGGTTAAAATTTTGTTTCCATCTCAAGTACATAAGCATTGCTGTCCATCAAAGAAAATTCATATGGTATCATCACAGGCTAACAATGTTGTAGAAGAATAGTCATGATCATAGTATTGCAACTTTACTTTACGTCTGATTTCAGATTGTGAATCTTTTCTTCGTATTTTGTACTTTGTACTGTAGTAAGACTTTCAGTGAACGTATTGCAATCGTAATGCTTTGCTTCGCCGATCACATGGAATTAAAATACCAACATAGTTCATTTGCCGCTTATTACGTGATAAGATTTTATCATCACTCGACTGAATGGTGTGTGTTGGCGTGTTATTTCAAGCGGAAAAAATTTTGAGTCTCAGTTTGTATTAGCTTCCTGGAAATCACAGGAAATATGCTGCGTACATCTATAAAATACAATTACTAGACTGTTTGAATTACGGATTAAACGGTTTGTTGCACTTCGATGTTGAGTATTACGCGACAAGAATCAGCCTTTCCTTTGAGTTTAAATTTCAGTAGGACGATGCAATTAGATAAGAACCAATTGTATTGAACGGATAAAGTAATGCTGTTACTACCATTTACTATAGGGAAGGCGTTGGAGTGGAAAGCAACAATATGCGGAGCACAGACAAAATGACAAAACCATAAGACATCGTCCGGTGGCAGGAAATTAGAGTATTACATGTAATGCATATCAAGCAATCTCAAAGAGGCAATATGCTCCACACCTAGTAATCACGCCTACTTATCACTGCCGATTCATTGACTTTGTCAGTTTGTGAAATTATATGCATCTTATTCACATAAAATGTCTAGGATTTTATACCAACTGCAGCCACTCATAGCTATGATGATCACCATCATCTCTTCCTATTCTCATTTCCATCCAACTAAATGTATTACTTTACTATAGTGCTTACAGTTATAGCTCTCCTCTCGAGCCTCTGGATAAATGAAACAGTTTTCAAGGGAGTGAGGAAATGGAATATCCATCCTTTTTATGCGATCAGGCAATGTTTTATATCTCTTGAGCTATTTTAGGTAATATACCACATGGCATTTCTCCTCCCTGATATGGCATGCACGATGCCATTTGTATGCAAGTCCCGAAATTAACCAAAAAGGTGAACAAGTGAAATAGAGCATACCATCATGGATGTAAATATATATATATTTAAGGACAAACATGTATAACTTTCGTTTAGAGAGATTTGCAGTTAGCAAGTATCGAAATCCATGTTATATGTGTGTACGCATACCTCTTGTCATAGGCTTTCCTTTCACTTTCAATGTGAAAGTGTACTGTACAAGTCTTCACCGTATACGATGATATGTGCGTGTATTTGTAGTGTAGAAGAAAGAAGTGTACATTACATTCAAGTATTGTGCACGACCATCGTAGTTTGTAGTAGCATTTTACTAATGGAGAATCAAATTGACAAACGAGTGGAACAAGATTTATACTTCCCATAGAATTATTGCCCCCACTTGCTCTCTCTATACGGCCTTCCTCCTCTTTAGCTATTATTACTTTGTCGGTTCTATTACTATTGCATTGGTGCAATACATGAATGTTTGTAATGTAAGTTTTTCTTTAGACGTGAATGGATAAATCCTTTTTATTCATTTTTACAATGGGAGAGCCTCGTGTACTTTTAAAGGTAATGTAATGCTCACGCTTACACTAGTGCACATAAAAATGCTTTCGTGCTGAGATTCATTTCACCATTTCTCTTAAGAGGTGAAAGATAAGATTTAGAGATTTTTTGGTGCTAGGAACATAATGCAAAATGATGGAAAACGGAAGGAGTAGTTACAATGCACCTTGCCCCTTCATCGATGTATGTATATGTATCGCTAGGTTTGCGTACAATTTGAAACATGAGTTTACTTAAAATGATGGTTGAGAATGCATGGAATTCTTAAAATACTTTTTTGTAAGATGTGTGTACATGCGGCGTTGGTGCCGTTTCAATTGGTATAAAATTGTACGTATGTGCTTGTGGCTACGTGATTTTTTGGAAGAGTAATGTTGTGCTCAATGACATAATAAATGCTTAGTTTGGTGTCTGAAAGCTTAGCAAATCCTAAACAAACAGCTTTTCATGCATTTGATAGTATGCTTGCTTTTTATCATTGGTGATATATGTTCCTAGATTTTAAATTGGGACCATTGCTGGAAACCGAAGTAGTAATTTTTTCCTGTTTACTGTTTAACATTCACCATCTTGTCCTATGCAAAGCATCAAGTTTTAAGTTATTTCGGACATAAATTCAACAATTTAACATTTATTTATTTGTTCATGTTTTAAGGTACATCATTGATAATATAAAAATGTTTTGAAAAAAGATAATTATGTTTTAAAAATGTTAATTCCCGGCTACGCACAACATCATGGATCTCTGACACTTCTCACTCCCATGCTATTAAGCAAGAACTGTTCTCTTATTACATTATAATCTTCAACCGTGGCTTGAAATTTATCCGCAACGTAGGAAGTTTTTTCTTCATAACTTATCTCAGGTCATAGGACAACATTTACGCAGCACCGTTACTAATGCATAATTCCAAAGTATCCTACAGATTTATTCCGTTTCACTTTCCCCCGTCCGAGAATTTTGAATGGTAAATCATACATGGTGAAAGGAAGACTCCGTAGCTCACTAGCTAAAAGCAACATGCTACGCCAACTTGCAGTATTTCCAGAGCTACTGGACATTCATGACAAGGATACATGATCCCTGGTGATTCCCGATCAGTGATGTATTGACTGTGTCTGATTTTCAGGCTTGTAGAAGTATCGATTGTTTTTGCTCCCAAGAATTCCAAGTAATTCCACAAGCGCCAGCGATTACAATATACCACAGTGTACCAAATTAGACTTTATATTGAAAATGCGAGAGGAAAATAAGGGTACAAGTGAAAGTAAAGCCATGCACATGCAAGACATGTAAGTAAGCGAAGATCCCAGAGTACTGGCCTTCTAACAGAGGAATTAATTGGAAGTGAGTAGAATATGTTTGCTTTGCACTCGTGTCTAGAGAGAAAGAGTGAACTCTCAGGGATTCCGTAACAAATATACCATTTGTATGAAGATTTTGGTATTTTGCTTGTTTGTGAATATATCTAAAGGAGAGATCGATAGGACAAGCTGGTCGGCAAGGTTTAGTTGTTTCGGGATGTGTTACTTTCGAAATCATTTGACCGCTTACCGGAAGCTACAGATTCTACTATTGTTGGAACCGGCACTTGTTTTCACTCTTCCGCTCACTCTCTTTCCCAACAATTCAACGAAACCCTATTTTCCTGGCACTTGTAGAACAACACGATGCGAGCCATGGTCTTAAATCCTGTAGACAGTTTTGGGTAAATAATGGTACCTGGGCGGTCCGTGCTACCCTTTCAAGCGTAAGCTTTGCACAAAAGCTATATTGCATTGCAATATTGTGCAACTAGCTTTTACAACGTAGGTACACATACAGATAGTGCTCGAGGGAAGTCTTTTGTAATGGATATCTTAGGCTAAAGGTCTCTAACTTTTTAGATAGACCAGCACAAAGATAAAATTTCATTTGGCTGATGGGATCATACATTATTGATAGATAGGGAACAATTCATCCTGTTGCCTCTCACTCTCTCTCTATCCCTTTCTTCTCACTCTCACACTCAAAATCAGCTATTTCCTTTTAAAAGTACTTCGAGCAAAGAGCAGTTGGAAGGAGCATATACTATGTGCAATATATTGCTGCTCCAAGTCACGGAGTTCCGGGTATCTGTGCGCTTTCACTTCTGATGTCTCACCGTGATGAGAGTCTTTGTTATTTCTATATTGTAACAGTTTCACATTATAAAAAATGATGGTTCTATACATTTATATGCTAAGCTATTAGATACATCTTGTTTTCACTGTTTGCATCTCTACAATATCAGTTCACCCAATGTTCACTCAAGCTAAAGTAAATACTTGAATTCTTCTGCTTGCTTTCAACCTTATGATCTCTTGTCCATCTCCTAGTTTTTTCTTTTCATCATACATCGGCAGCAATCAACTAGGAACGTTTTACATACTTGTTTGGTCTCTGAGACCGTTTTCTCATGCCTTCATCCGTGCATGCAGCTTTCATACCATACAAGCATATGGAAAAGCTGTTAGAAATGTTTTTGGTGATGACTCTATAACAGCTGTAAGTCTCAAAGTACGGACCCTTTATCCGATTAATGGTGCATGCCCTCTTCAGTTAAAAGCCCACAAGATAAAAAGACTAGCTTCCAGTTTCAGCATCCAATCGTTTTTCTTGCAAAATTGAAATTTCCAAAAAGAATTCATGGATGTCTTTCCATGAATGACGTTTTTCAGCAACTCATGAAAACATGCATGCAGTTAGATTGCAGTTGTCAAACCCACTATGAATATAATTTGAAATTTGGATCATGTAAGAATCCTAGCGCATGGTTTCTCTGTAATATAAATGCAGAAACTTCTAGAACTGTGGATCTTTCAGTGGAAAAGGCCTCTCTTTTCCTCAAAAGACGAAACCCGTCCAAATAGCTATCGTTCTTTTTGATAGACGGAGATTTATATAGATTTAAGATTTGGACATGTTTTTCGCTACGAATTTTAAGTATCAAAGTATGATTCAAAAACATAATCAAAGAAATTGCATTCTATATTTAGAAACTTCATTAGCGTTTGGATTGCAATTTATTTTGTTTATGCTTTAAATCGACAAGTATTAAGATATAGCTAATAATTTTTTATGTTTTCCACTTTCGCTTTCATTAGTTGAAAGAAAAAAGTTCATATGACTGAGTAAATAAAATCCTACAAGAGAGACGAACAGAATGTTTAACTAATTTTGTAGACGCTTTATAAAATTAAGTTACAGATGCAGATATACGTTTCTCAGGCACTTTCTAAAAGAACCCAGAACTTGAAGGAGGCGTTGAGAACTTCGGGGTGTATGGTAAAGAGCTTATGTGTGTTCGAAATACTTGAACGAGTCAAGCAAGATATTATATCAAATCATATCGCACAGGCATACTTTCAATGTCTAAATTTTTAAAATAATAAAATATACCATGTGTAGAAATTTTAGTCTAAGGTATCTAAACTCCTAGAGCCACCCTAATAATTTCTTTTAGAACAAGAAAGCAAATCCAAGTATAATAAATACATGGCTATTTCTATACAGTTTGCTGCGAACCGACTGACATGTAATAGCTTCTCCTTTAAGGGGATTATCTTACGATGGTGCACTAACTGAAAAATTCGTGCGATAAGTTTGGTTCAGAGTTGGGTCTCTAGCTGTTGTGTAATGTAGAAATGTACCTTCTTCACCCACAAATCCATAACAGAATCCAGCGAAAGACACTAGCTTGAAACTGTGTATTTGAAGAAACTCTAGAAACTTCAAGGATACGAAGGTGGTGGTTTCGTACATTCTTTCGTTTTATAAGAAGACAGAGGAAAGTACATGTAAGTTGAACAAAGCCTTGACAAGCCATTACCTTTCATTCATGCTGTAGTCCATACATAACACTTTAGATCCCAATCATATATTATTTTGCCTACAAACATTATACGTTATACTGTTATATCTACCCTCGCACGGATAAACTCATGCGCTTTTATATACTTTAGACGTTCCTTCCATAGAAGTTTCCGTTGTTTTTACATGTATACGGCCAGTACAACTCTACGTCCGGGTAGGTGCTTCATGTTTGGAAATGTTAGGAGAGCGGAGAAGAAATTGGAAGATAATTCTACTGTGGTATACGTAGTATGGATACAACTGTTGTGAGATAAACCTTCCATACTTTATACAATTTCTTTTTTCTTTCTTCCATTTCCCCACTTAAGACTTTCTTTTTAACTCCATGAAAAAGAGGAGACGCAAAGAGAAAATATGCTGCAGGTGGTAGTGCAGCACCAAGAGTACAAGCTGAAAATGTCAGAACAAATGAATTCATGGTTGTCGGCTACCAAATTCTTAGGTTTTCGAATTACGTTTTAAAAAGAGCTTACGTATATTGAAAAGTATTAGTAAAAGCCAGAGGAAAGAGAGAAAAATACAAAAATATTGTTCACGGTTTGAACAAAGCTTTTTTCAACCATATAAACATGAATACTAGTCCATGAGATTTTTCAGTTACCATTTTATTGTTCTCTTTCACTTGTTTCGTTTGAGG
>JAHZNG010003854.1:0-11048 GCA_027744375.1 Orchesellides sinensis | reverse complement strand
CATATTCATTATATTATATATACATTTTTACACATCTATAAACTTGAGGATGATTTGTGTATAAGAATTAAGCAATTGCGAGGAAAAATGTTCATATGTATGTAACTGTAACCTACATGCCTCTTTAATCATCACCTGAATAAGAAATTACTCTATTTCCGAAATACCGGAAATTGAAATATTGTTTTTGTGCAGCACACAAAAAAATTGCCTATAGGGATGGTTTATGATAAAGTCACTTAAACACAAAATAAACTTTTTCTTTTGTAGTATATGTGAATCATCATGGGTTGGTCTATTTTATATTCGCCTTGATATTTTTGTACGAACTTCATTACTACATTTGCACTGCGATTGTTGTGTGCTGAACGATGACATGAAGACTGTTGACTTTGGCATTTTAGGTTAAGTTCATTATGCTTTATGCTGGGTGACTTTTGCCGACAGTATGAACAATGAATAAAGATATAAATAATACAATTGCACGCATTTGAGTATATGCAAAAGCTACTAAAAGAGCGTACAAGATGCAATCGGGATAACAATTTAGACTTGATAACAATGATGAATTACTCAAAATACAACATAGTACAATCTGACTGTAACGACATTAAACAGCTTAAATTGTGGTTTATGCATCGAGTAGAATCAAGAATATGGCTCTATATTGTTATTATATGTATATCATGAGCTAATGCTAAGTTAGGCTTTAGGGAAATAGGGTGGAGCCCTAGTTTATTAGTGCTCACAATCCATGAGTTTTGTTGCATTTTTGGATCAGTCAAAGGATGAATTTCTTGTCTATTTTATACAATAAATGTATATGAACGATAGTACGAGTCTTTGCAAAGTCACAACAAAAGGAGTAAGTATTAATATAGGATATTATATATTGCATGGAATTGAGATCAAAGTGGTAAATTCGTATCAGAACAAATGCGTCATGTATTTTTACAAAAATGACTAAATTGAGCCGTGTAGTACAAGAGCAACAGCAAGACAACTGAACACAAAACCATTGACATGCTTTTATCTATAAATATAGCAATATCATCAAATCGCTATTATCACATCGAGTGTATTTTACTCAGGCACCTGTCTAATGTCTAAAATGCCTGTACAAATTTAACCCTTCCTTATCTTCCCCTAATTTGCAGCCAGGTCAAGGTGTTGCTGAACGCATATAAAATACATACATTAATGCGAATCGCAAGTTATAACACTGCTCCATTTTAAAAGGCGTGACATACTCGGATTAAATTTGAAGGGTGCATAGTTATTATATATTTAAAAGCTTCCTGAAGCGACATTCATACTTCATTGAAACATGAATCCCCTCAAGGAATCTTTTGTGGCACAGATCGTCATTTTATTAAGTGCTACTTTACAGCAAGCGTAATGAAACAGCCTGAAAATCCCCCTGCTCTCATGGTGAGCGTAATGAGTCAGCATGATGAGAAAATCAGTTGGCAAACGACATAAAAAGTGTATATGCCACCTGGAAATTACCAGATTTGGCAAGTATTATAGCACACAGTTCAAGGCTAAAAAGATGTTGCACCTTCCTGTGACTTATTATGTGGCTGTAGTAATAAACTACAAAAATAATCTGAAGTAATATCCTGACACTTGAAAAAATATTAGTGCGTTAATACGAGAAATGAATGAATCATTTCCTATTACTGTTTCTACTCCCCACCATTACACCACCATGGTTGGCAACCCACCACAGAAACCAATAAAAAATATACGTGACAGCAACAATGTAACAGTATGCTCCGAAGCTGACTGTTTGACTCAATGGGACTGTGAAATATCAAAGAGCACGCAAAACGGAGCACGTAGAACAATGTGCAACGCAGGCTTCATATACATCAACGTGAAAAGCAACCAGAACTTCCGGTGAATCTTTGTAATCCTTTTTTCTGTCTCTCTCACTTTGGCTCACAGGTAAGGTTGATGAGTGGTAGGGAGCTTTTGGTACAATAATACCACTATTCCGTTTAGTTCCAAACTGTTGAGCGTAACCAGATTAGAGAACTAGAACCCAGGTGGGAAGGCACATTACCGAATTATTATTTCTCTACTATTTCTAATGCAGTGTGGTTACAAAATAATATAGGATGCTGCCATTTTTGCTCGTGTAAAGGAAATAATAATAACAATATTGTGCAGACAGACAGAAGAGATTCAAACTTTATCATAGACACTTCTCACAAAAGTAGCATACTTAAAACATTGTCAGGCTGGTGAATGTAAAAATATATAAAAATGGTATACTGAAGCAGAAGCAGTTTATTTCGTGTGGTTGAAAGTCATGCATTTACCTAGTTTGTCCTGCGTTTTTGCAAGTATATAATACATACATATACGAGGAGATAGAATCAACAGAGCAGAAGCTTTTAATCCCTTTAGTCAACACATACTTAAAAACCTTAGCTTCGACATTGCTTATCATATATCATCATCATAAAAGATAAAACCAGGTAGGACTCCATCACGTCTTTGCAATCTTTGTTCCATATATTATTTGACAGAACAGCACGTTATGTAATCAAATCCTTTATATGGTGTGCTACAGGCTGAACTCCATGACAGATTGAATATGTTTTCTAGTCGCCCACGCTTCCTAATTCTGGTTTTTGAACTATGTAAGTGAACTAACCAACAAAAAAAATTACTAGATTTTTTACCTGACGGATCTAATGAGAAATGAGAGCAAACCATGTGAAAATATTTGATTGCTTGTAGTCTTCACGATATAATTTGTTAGTGTAGATTGTGTTCATGTACAAAACTAATATTTCCATCTGATAAATTATCCGGCTGGTTTGCTTCTGCACTTGAATCCCGAGATGATTACTTATTACTACTGTACGAGGGAGTAGCAAACTTGATACATTTACTTGCGCTGTGCAGCGAAACGCTTCGGAAGTGTTATTACATGAAGACATTTCGGATGACTGAACTTCGCAGTTTACGTTCATTCCTTATGTTTTATGGCAAGTTTTTATGTCATCAATCAAAACACCTGCATACAATCGTCGTTTTTTACTCGTATTGTCATCCATTTTGCTTCTTTATTGCAATTGAATGACAAGACAAATCATTGTGCTAGTCATTTACAATGTACGANCAAGTTTTTATGTCATCAATCAAAACACCTGCATACAATCGTCGTTTTTTACTCGTATTGTCATCCATTTTGCTTCTTTATTGCAATTGAATGACAAGACAAATCATTGTGCTAGTCATTTACAATGTACGATCAAAACTACTGTAGCTAGATCGAAATATCTTCATATAATGGCCTGCTGTTACATATATTTTCTGCCGGGTAGAAATGACAGTAATAATCACATTGCCGAAGAAGATTACGGTGATCATCTTACAAAAAATCCTTTAAAAGTAGGTATAATAGTTCTAAAGAAGTACTTTAGAAACTAGTGGCTACATTATCGTTATACTTGCAAACTACAGTGGCGGTAAATTTGCTATTGCATTTTGCAGCATTTGAAACAAAGTATCTATCTACTCAGCTTTAAAAGAGAAACAGAGTATTCTACCAGTTTCCGAGGTGTGGAAAAACTACAGGAACAGGATGTTCAGGAAATAAGTAGGCAAAACATTAGGGATATATTCGAATAGGTATACTAACGTTGGTATAATAATAGGACATGGAAGTAATTGAAGATAACTAGACGGAAATTTACTGGGTACTTTGCTCCTAACTCACCTCAATATTTTTATTTCAAGATATACGTTTCAGCAACTTGAACCTTGATAAGTTGAAAGTTTAGCTTTGCAGTATTTTAGATTACGTAATGCCATTAAACGTAGGCTTTTTGATAAACATGGATTTAAAGGCTAACAAATTCTATATAGATTGTTGGCTCTACTTGAATTTCATATGTGATTCATTGCAGATGATACTTTAAAGGTAGACAAACTCGTCTACGACAAAGGATTTTTTCCAAAAGAGTGCTTTTAATGTAATGCTGGTATTTCTAGAAGTACATTACCATTTTGCACTTGTCCTCAGGTGAGATATCCAAGTAAATAACGCAGTATGCATAAATTGTTGTGAAAACACCCAGCCTGATAAGACTCGTCATGTTTTTTCCATGAAGTTGTCTTAATTAAACTGAGAAAATATGAGTGGCAGGTCATGAACTCAATCCTGAAACAAGCTTCTCCGCATTCCTGTTCGAACCCATACGCCATATAATAACATGTGGTGGGAACAAATTTGTCTTGCCAGATTCAATCTCTATAAAAGTGAAATGATTAACTGCTTCATATTACTGTTGCAGCAGTTACATGTAAATCGTATGTGCTACAAAGCTGGAAAATTCTTTGCAATAATCGACATTGCTTGTTGCATCACAGGCAGTTAAAATAGTAAAAAGTAAAACACCTGAATAATTGATGATTAATGCTGCATTGTGATTGGCCAATCCCAAGCAAGCGTTCTGACCCTTGTTTTGAGTTCATGATTGGGACGATGAAAATGTGCTAAACGAATTTCGTGTTATTTCCCTTTCGATTTTTAACACTTTGTCAGAAAGGGGTGAATTTATTGTTGAATGCAATATAATTCATTTGCTCATTGTCATTTTATATTGGTAATAAAACATGTATTAACGTGTTTTGCGTATATACTCTACACAACCTAACAATTCATTCTGATTACAATACTGCACATCCGAAAAAAGCCTCGTCGAGAGTAATCACAAAAGTCCATTGAACAATAAAGTGTCAATACACAACACATCGTATGCTTTTCAACTGTACAAATTACAAGGCATAATAATATGCAGTTTAACGAGCTCCGTACTTTAATTTCAGCGTCATCATCATCTGGATCAATGCTCAGTTTGATAACGATTGAAACTTTTGCCTACTCATGCAACATGAAGGCCATCAATCGTAAATATAAAATATACAATTATGCATCACTCTCTCGTGTATTAAAATGTATTTATATTACAGAGATGCTAATAATGGAACAATTATTACATGAGGTGCTAAATGGAAAAGCATAATAATGCACGCTTCCAAAAAGAGGCGCACCATGATTTTGTATTTTCTCAAACAGCGCCGTAAATTGGACGGTAACTAATTGTTAAAGCGTCATGTTTTTATGATAGTTTTGCAATGCAAACTACTTCGCCTCATTAACTTACAGCGGGGAGCATCACAGCAGTGAATGCCTATACAAATCAATAGAAAATAAATCACGATTTGATGCGATGAAAAGGGATATTTATTTAAGTAGACCAAGGTCGAAAGTTAAAGGGGATTTTCAAATGTCAAGTATCTTGAGTGTTTCGAAATGGAAATGAGCATGTAAATGAAAATATGGTCATGATAATTACTAGTTGAAGGGCTAGTTATTTGCAATAATGAAAAATCAGGGCATTTAATAAGTTTTTCAAATCCGGTTTCACAATCTTAAGCTTTCGCAGTTAGAGACTTAAGAATCAAATCCAACGTGTCTATGCATGCTTATACTTTAAAATTAATTTATTTGCTCAGGGCTTCCCTCAGACATTAGAGCAGATCCTGTGAATTTCTAAACTAATATTGCAGTTTTGACAAAGCCATGTCCAAGTAAACTCATTTCCTAAATGTCATTATGAATAACATGATTCATACATACGCACTAAAATACACAGATTAAACTAATTTTCGTACGTACTTATGTATGAAAAAGAAGAAGAGCAATGGTTAAGATAAAATTTAAGCTTTGTTGAAACTGGGTCGGTCGTTCTTTTACTCAGGTCTTAAGTACACAATAATATCTTGCATATCCTGCTGTCTCTATCCCGCAAATAATATTATTATCCTTTTCCCTTCTTCTGAATGAATAATTACTAAGGGAAGAGTATCAAGTTTACATTCATCTTTCATTTTTACAGGTGAAACCTCTGCCACTCATCTTCTGACGAAAATTTTAAAGATTTACCGAACTGAAGATTCCTGCCCTGTAATAAACAAGGTAAGCAGAGCCAACAAACTTTTCGCATAAAATTTATCACAGAATTAAAATTAAAAACTTTCAAAGCCCATCCCAAAAGCGTTAAAAATATTCGAATTCCCTCTTATGCTTCATATTTAAGATTCCGTATTATTATCCTGTTTTTACAAACCAATTATACGCATGTATGTTTATAGCCCCTGATAATTTTGCAATAACGGAAACTCTGCATTACACTTTGTTACTGACGATACTATACTCGGGCTATCATGACACTCCAAACGACAAACTATGTTCATGGCATTACTCTTTTTTGCATATTCCGGCAGGGCGTCGCTGCAAGGGAAAAGAAACCTACACACATCACAACAAATTGTTAATGTGTACACATATTTTTTTAAAAGTCTAGCCTTAGTGCAACGCAATTTACAATAACGTAAGTATGAAAGAGTTGTATCATTATAACTATTACCGCTTTATCTGTTAGATACAGTACCTATAAAAATTAAGCACAAAATGGAAATCTTATTAGAAAAGAGCGAGAGAGTAGGGGGAGAAAGAGATGCCCGTTTTTGTATACTGGCAATAAAGAAATTGTGTTATGTTGTTGTCATCCGTCCATCTCCCTCCTATTCTTTGATGAAGAATCATTATATTATTCCTTACTGTCATCATTTTCATTTGGAATTACGTCTATGTTTTCTATTACCCATTCAGTCACTCATTTTTTATCTCTTCCTTAGTCAGTCACACAGCCCGAGGCTGTTTATAGTAGGTAATTTGGTTTTTCATTTAGTTGCTCATCTATTTCACGGCGTTTCATCTCCATTCTTTTATTCCGTAAATAATGCAAAAGTCCCATGGTCGCTTGCTTGTTTTTTTTTGTCGTTCTTTGCCCATACACTTATTATTTTACAACTACTGTTATTATATTTTCTTGTGGCACAGTTGACAAAAGACTATTTGTAGTCGTTGCCCGTTGTCAGCATTCGTATATAGAAAATATATAGGGAAACAAGGGACAGTGTACCAGTGGCACGCAAGGAGTTAACGTAAACTTGCTAATTTTACAAATAAGGTAGGATTTGTGGTGTTTGACCATGATGTTGATGATGAATAATGGTAATTGTTGTAAGTAATGACAGTGGCAGGAATGATGGTGTGCTGCTGGTGGTGAGTTGCAAATAAGTAATAACATTTTTTGTGATTACACTGACGATGATGATGCGATGATGCATCTTGGTCTGGTTATCGTGAGTAGATAGTTTGTGGTTTGACATAGGACTTTTGTGTAAAACTGCATACATACATAGAAGATGATGATGATTAAAGTTTATATTTTCTCGGTGTTCGTAAACAACAAAAGTAAACGTGGTGGTTATATTGTTAGCACGGAAAAGATGATCCGCTGTAGAAAATGTTAGCACAATAGTGTGATCAACGTTTCTGTATTTCTTGTAAGCTTCTTATTTTATAGTACACTATGCTACTATTTACGTAGACTTGTTTAATTTAGAGAAACTCATTATTGCAGTGTAAATTTTTCATCGAATTCAGTGAGAGAGTAGGTCGTATTCCATTTTTGTGTGTGGCTACACAAAATGATAGGTGATTGACAGTTTTGTGAAAGGACGCAAAAAAGTATTTTAAGATAATTAACGTTGTACACCTTTCCCGAAAGAGCTTGATGTCCGAATGTGATAGCCATAACTCGATACTGTGATGCTTATTCCCATCCGAGACCGTGAGGCTGATGATTTTTTTGTCTATAATCCACATTATAAGTTTTTTCATCGAGGATATTTTTATAATGATGCGCCTCGTATCCGAATGTCAATAAATAATATCAATGGTAAAATTTTGAACAGAGTTGGTTCAGAATAAATCACATCGATTGTATGTATCACTTCTGAGAAATACTGATTTTTAGTTGGACAACAATCAACAAAATTATTCATCAGATTTGCTCTATATATTGTCAAGATCCGTATCATCATCAATGGTTATTTAAATTTTCCTTAATTCCCATTCCCTTTCCACCATGAACAATGTAATTTACTCGTATTGATACTGATCATTACGATTACATAAATCGCACTCGTTTTTTAGCTGACATAAAAGTATAAGCATGCAGAAATGATTGAGAAACAGAAAACAGCACGATTTAGACCAGAGTTTAGTATTCATTGCAGTATGGTAATGTTTGTTCATGGTTGATGAATTGATTAAGATCGGTAAGATGACTATTAAAAACTTAAGATGCGTCTCTTTCGGTTGCATGCCTCTTTACAATGACAAGCTAATGGGAATATGTTGGGCAGAGGAATGTTAAAATTATGTATCTTCCATCTGACAACCAATGCATCTCAAATATGTATAGTTTATTATGCGTGCCTTACTCACAGGAACTTAGACTCAAAGAAATACCTACCAGCATTTCCTTCAAGATTATGAGCAGTAGAACAATTATGATTACTATGATCATGATGGGAATTGCTTCAGTCTACCCTTTATGAAAAATGACACTGCAAAAATTGAAATACTGTTTTTGTGAATAGCTACCAACAGCGCCACAACCACATTTTTAGTTCAATGTAACGTAATGCGTTACACTTTTGTAATATCTACCGCTTCCATTAGCAAAAACTCATCCTCTGTTTTGTTCACCTTTCTAAACTAATCTTATCATCTACATCAAAGCTCAAAAATAAACGGCAAGCTTTAATAAAATCCTGAAGGAAAAGGCATGCCAAAAAGCCCAACCCAACCAATTAGCTCCTCTGAATTTAAACTAGAGCTCTTCATCTTATCTAATGACTTAGACAGGAGTTCTTTGCATAATTGAATTACACATGCCGGTAGGTAAAATCTTTTAGATTGTTTATGTATGCTTTTATTGTTTTAGACCACGCTGCAAGACAACATGTAACGGGTTTCTGACGGATATCTTGTTTGAAATTATTGAATAATGTTTTATTACTACGACATTGTTTCCGTTCTCTTTGCCTTAAAAACTAGGATATGAGAAAGATTTTTAGCAGGTTAGGGATGTTTTTGTCTTGCCTAATTCCATAAGTCGTACATACTTACCTATTTAAACCTGGTTTTTCTAAATCACTAATCATACTTTTCCGCAGCCCAGTAAATATTCATTATATTCATTTGCATCTTCCCTCTTCCGTTATGATTCTGAACTTTGAAACTAACGACAAAAATCTTTTGGATTATTTAGCTAAAAAATTTCCAGAGAAGATTTCACCCTTGTCCGGTATCTCATGTTAGAATATTAATGATTCTTATCATTACTTTAAATACAGTGTACGAGTAATTATGTGTATATTTAGGAAGTTTATTTCTAACAATAATGCAATCCCATAGAATTCATATTCTTTATGATTCTTATCATTACTTTAAATACAGTGTACGAGTAATTATGTGTATATTTAGGAAGTTTATTTCTAACAATAATGCAATCCCATAGAATTCATAGTCTTTTCACTTACATTATGCATGGGATATTACGTATATAAAACCAAAACAAACAAAACCTTAGTCAGGTATCTTGCATTATTACCAAACACAATGAATATACATATATAAATTATCGATTATATATATTTGTAAGATCCGCACAAACTTGTTTTTCACATGATTTGATTGGTTCGTGAACGAGGTGAAAAATTGAATTAAATGTGTTTGAATACATATTCTCCTGGTGAAGAATACCAGAAGAAAAGAATCGAATCAAAGCGTGAAACGATTAAGTGTTCACTGACTGATAATGGCTCACATAAATCATCATCACATCACCAACAGCAAAGGGCTTGCCACTCTTCCTTTCTTCACTCTAATCTCCAATAAGCGAAATGAAGAGTGAACGATGACGAAGATCATGCTGTTGATGATAAAAAGTAAATCGTTAATGATGGCTTTTGTAATACTGTTGCCAACTTCAACTACAATCAAGGGACGCCTGACTGAGTGTTTAGAGCAAGGCAGCTATTTTCTTCCGATATTTTTATTATTGAAACACCTTCGATAATCGGATGTTCATGATCGTTCATTCGCTTAAATGATCATGTCTATTAAATTTTTCTTGCAGAAGAATCCAACTAACATGACTTAGTTCTTCCTTCAAAAATCGATTCAATAAGATTAGGGAAGTGAAATGATTTATCGAACTCGTTACATCCGTGAGGCATTTATTTATTGCACTTATCATCGTCCTCACCAATTCATAAGTTTAAGAAAAAAAGTTATTTTTTCAGAAAGTAAACTATTATGCTCAATTTCAGTTTCTTGTCTAAGGAAGTCAATTTCTTTACTCGTGAAGTAGAAATAAATGCTCTTCTCACGGAATCGATTTCTGCCCGATTTGGATTCATTTGTTACATACCAGTTATAAACAAAACCAGTCCAATATTTAGATCTGGATGGAACTATTTGCTCAAAAATCGTTTCTAAAGCAGAGGTACTTCTTACGATGCACCATGTTTTAGCCCTATCAATGGTAGTTTTTGATATCTCGATTACCATTACACCTTCAGGACTTCTAAAATGGAGGATTTTAACTCTAAAAGATAAAAAATTACTTCAAATATGTTAAACAAGTTAACAGTATACATAAAACATCTGAATGTCATGATTTTTAGAGCCCCATCGCTTTCAAGTTTCAACACTCAGTTTCAAATTGCAATTACACATTAGCAAACATCAACATTTGGACACATAAATAATACCCTGCTTTTTTAACTCTATTTTAAATTGTTAATCTCTTTAAGCTGTCATCAGATCAGACTGCTACTTTATTAGTAGTCTGATGTCATCAGAAGCCCACAATTGAAACCCTGAAATAGAACATAATAGCTAATTCCATGAAAACCATCGTCATCAATCTTCACACTACCACAAAACAAGAGAAACACCGAGACAATGGTCATCTCTATGATTATCGTTTCGTTTTTCACACGGTCAGTTGTAAAAGAGCTTGTCCTTAATTCACGGTATGGTTTTTCGTATTTAAAATACGTGAGCGTGCTGAACTCATGTAATAAATGCAAATGTGAAC
>JAHZNG010003853.1:0-10273 GCA_027744375.1 Orchesellides sinensis | reverse complement strand
TTGAAACCAAGTAAAATTGTTAAATACACAAATTAGCTTACAAAGCAACGTTTTTACAATTTAGGTAAGCCGGCAAGACTCATGAGACCTAGAAAACATGAACCTTACGTTCCACAACCAGGGTTTTCAAATATCGATGACTCAACATCAGAAAATGAAGACGTTTGGTTTGACCGTAAAAGCTACTCTTCTGCGAAGAAAATGCAAGACCAGAAGTCTGGGTTTGCATCAAGCAATCCTGACAATTTTCTGTTTAAAATACCATTCGGGGCAACTTTCATTATAGTATGCATGACTGTACTAACGGCGTACCTTTTTACGGACCTGCATATGATGCGAAAACGAATGGAACGTTTAGAAATTATGCTCCAGAATAACCTCCAGAATGCGAATGGCAACAAAAAGTTTAGCAAAATAATCCAAGAAACGGGCCTAATGGACGTAAGCAATCCTAACTATAAAGAAGAAGTTTGCTTTCATACAGAAGCTGCAGAAGGACAATGCGCTACTGAGGGAAGCTATGCTGATAATGAATGGAATAATGCACTAGATTTCTCGAACTCACCGGACTCACAGTCCACATTACCATACAAAAACGACTCTTCGTTGTTGGTTTTGTTACCTAATCCGTTAGGAAATGGGTGCTGCGTCTTTCGGGAGGATGAGCGTGAAGGTGGGTATCAAGATACTGCATTGTTTTGTTATCAGGAATATGGAGAAAGGATTTTACGGGAAAATGGAGAAGTCCGCTATAATTACCTAGGCAGTATAACCTACTTAAGGGCCCCATTTGATAAGGAAAAAGTTCAAATTTCAGAGTGTAATAAATATGCTGAGGATCTTGCCAATCAAACGGGCGTCATGCCCAAGCGGAACTACTACTCAGTGTCCAGTCCAGTATATACCTGGATATATGAGATTGGTCAAAGCGTTAAGGGTTACATTAATGATTTTTGGGCGATCTTAACTGATTGGTAAACGAGATTCAATTAGGCTATTCATCATATCGACAACAATAACATTATGGATTTACCCAGCTTATGCACATGCTGCACATATACAGTAATACCTTAATATAACTTAAAATATAAGCTAATACTTTTAAGTAAATGAGATGTATAATAATTATGATTCCATATACCATATGTAACATGTCTTTCATTAAGAATGCATTAAATTAATGTAAGTAATGTCAAATGCAAAAATGTATATGATTAAAATTCGTGATTTTAATTCTCGCATATATTATTCCGTGTAGGTATTTTAAAACTGACTTTATCATTCGAAACGTAGCATTTTGTTTCTTTTTTATTTGTGCATTGATGATTATTTTCATTCTCGCTTTAATCCATCAAAAATATTCATATATTATTAACGCCCATAACCAACTGGACCAGTAGGAGCTTTTTCTGGGACGCCGTATCCAGGTTGAACAGGTGCTGCTGAGTAAGAATCGCCTTTATGAATTTCTGGGGCAGAGCCATACCCTGCTCCTCCACTTTGTGGCTTAAGACTCCCAAATCCACCTCCTTGTTGACCACCAAATCCAGCCCCTGGTTGACCTCCAAATCCAGCCCCTGGTTGACCTCCAAATCCAGCCCCTGGTTTACCTCCAAATCCAGCCCCAGGTTGACCTCCAAATCCAGCCCCTGGTTGACCTCCATATCCATCCCCTATTTGACCTCCAAATCCAGCCCCTGGCTTTGATGGAGATCCATAACCACCTCCGCTTGGAACTGGTTGGACTAACGGTGCAGAAGAGCCATAACCAGGACCTCCAGTCAATGGCTTTTGAGGATTACCCCAGCCTGAACCTCCAGAGAATTGATGAGGATTACGATGAGGGCCCCCACCAAAACCTACTGACGGTTTGTTATATCCTTGAGTATTACCGTATCCACCGCCAACAGGTTTTCCACCACCGGCTCCAAAACTTACAGGACCATTAACTCCATGACCGTGTCCACCACCTGGGCCAATTCCTTCGCCCCCGTATGAAGCAGGAGAAGGGCCACCACCACCGTAGCTTGGTACGTATGATTCAGCCGGACCAACTGGGAGCTTTACAGGCTCTTCATGACCTCCAGCGGAGCCATATCCTTGACGAACAAATCGAGATCCTGCAAAAATCATTTTCAAAAAATAATTACCCGTTGCACATATATTGAATAAAATACATGGGACAAGTCTAAATTAGATGAGTTTTCACAAACTTGTAAATGGCTGGAGATTTTCGTCGGCAAAAATCGTCTCATCCAAGGGATAAAATCCTTGAGCTGCAGCAACTGCTGCGGAAAGTAGCACAATAAAATATTTCATGACTTTTAAGGAGCTGGAGATCTAAACTTCTTAATCTGGAGTGTGGAACGTGATTGGGAACTTGTCCAGTAATATTCTCTTTTATATGATTTTAAAGCTTCATCAAAACGTATTGTTCCCATTGTCATGAATTGCAAAGCAAATACAATCTAACGATGAAAAACAAAGCAAGTACCTGAAGCCTTAGGCTTCCCGAGAAATCATTTTTTGTATGATTAGATTTTATTGATGCCAACAGATTCAGGCAGATACGCTGCAACAAAATTCTAAAGAATTTAATCTGTGTGATTCAGAGGAGATTTGTGATTATATGGTATTATGAGATGAGATGGAGCTTTAAATCATATTACATCAATTTGGTTTTCATATCTGGTAGTGCGCAGAACTAAAAAGACGTCTTAACCTTGATTTTTTACTCCCGATTCCAGCGACAGAAGACTGAGAATCGCAATGACGTAACCCATCATTCTCCCACGCCGCAGGGGGCAATGAAGAAAACGATAGCTGCTCGGAGTTTGAGTTATAATGATTAGAATGCTTTTATGTAGTAAATAAATTCGTTAACGTTTCAAACTTTGTATTCTGTCATGAAGTATACATAATCTCTTTCGGCCAAAAAATTCGAAATTCAACAGATACGTACTTCAAATCATCGCTTATTACATTAGAATATTCGTATGCTATTTTAAACTTAAACTATCTATACGACAGCTACAGCAATAAGAACTTTACAACCCCCATTGATTAAAGTAAAAAGGGAGAATTTTAAAAGTGTTCCGAGGTGTTTAATCGCTTTATATTTTTGACATGTAAATCCTATAACGGGTCTAAAAGCAAATTATTGGGACATTGGCTACGGACGGGTATTGACTATTGACTTGCTCAAAATTCAAGACCGTTGAACCCACAGTTACTCTCATGAAGCAAAACCAATGCATGCCAAGAAAAAAAAGTTCAATGTTGTCGGTGTCAGTATCAGGTCGGTTGGTTACTTGAGTTTAGTGAGCAGAAAGAAGGCCTGTGTTACTGCGGGAACATTCTTTCATTGCAATCTTTCTTCTTGTACCACTAGTCCATTAATTCGAATCGCAAATAAACTTCTATATATTATTACTGTGAATCTCAATTTCGGCATCACAAACGACAACCGGACAACCCCTGTGAAAAAATCAATCGATGCTATCGCCACATCAGGGCTTCTTTCTTCTTACAATCCATGATGAAAGGTATGAAGCTTTCATGGAAAAAATTATTTGGTTCCAGGCAGTCTCGAGATGCTTCTAATAGAAGGGATGACAGTCACAACAATACTTTAGGAAGGCTTAGGGAAATGGAAGAGCTTCTTCAACGGAAACAAAGCCACCTTGAAACAAAAATTGTGGAACAGATAGCAGAAGCTCGGAAACATGGTACCAAGAACAAACGAGGTGTTAAACATCCCTTAAAACTACCATTTCTTATTTATCGGTAGATCATGTTGATAACTGCAGCATTCATTTTTATAATCACATCATTTAATCTGTAAATAAATTTGTACTTAGCTGCCCTAATGGCTTTGAAACGTAAGAAGCGTATGGAAGCAGAATTAGCAAAGATTGATGGGACTCTGACCACAATCGAAATGCAACGTGAAGCATTAGAATCTGCAAAAAATAACATTCAGATATTAGGAGCAATGAAAGACGCTGCAACTGTACTTAAAGAAGCTCAAAAGCATGTGTAAGGGCATTAACATATTAAATTAAAATACACCTGAAAGTCTTTTAAAATTGAGCATATCATACAAAAATCTAGGAGTGTAGATAAAGTTCTTGATATCATGGATGATGTGAACGAGCAGCAAGAAATTGCAAAGGAAATTGCTGATGCTATTGCCAATCCTATCGGAATGGATTCTTCAGTGGATTATGACGAACTGGAAAAAGAACTAGAGGAAATGGAGCAGGAGGAACTGGATAAAGCACTGTTGCAAGTTAACAACACAGAAGTGGACTTACCAATGACTCCAGAGACTTCCGTCGATGAACCAGTTATTGCCGGTCCCAGTTCTAGAGAACCCAAAGGCATACTTTTTACAATTATAACTATCAACCATCCATATCATGGCTATTTTTAATGGGTTAATCTTCTTTAAATTCTTTAATGCTCATAGAAATCAAAGAGGTCATCGACCCAGATGAAAAGGAACTGCAAGAACTAGCAGAGTGGTCTCATTGACAATCATCTCATTGATAAAATGAAGATTAGCTAGAGTTAGTTAGTACATTACACTAGCAAAGTTTTGAGAGAGATCAGGATATTTTTACCACTATATAAACGTATTTTTCGCTATTAGCCTAAATGCATATTATGGCATATATTGTATTGCATGTTGGGTGTAAAAAATTATATGACACGATTTCGTGCGCATCGAATGAATAGTTCAGAGTTCACAGCAAGGACTCCAAATATAAATGTTGTCATTTGCAGTAAATATTTACATATTATGTTGCATCATTTGATAAGAATCACAATCACAAGACTCATTTGAATGGGACAGATTCGAGAAGATGATACATACGATTTATCAGAAAATATCATGCGACACAGTAATAATTTTTTATAACATCCTTATTACCTAAGATGTTTTTACGGGAAATATTTTTGGCTGAACAACATAACATATCGTGCAGATAAACAAAAAAATTTGACATTTCCTCATTCATTTTGCGTCCCTTTTAGTTTTTCGTTCGTGGTTGTTAAACCTTTATGAAGTTCTCAACATGAATGGATCAAATAAGTGAATTTATATAACACAATTAAAGTATTGAAAGAAATCAACCTTTATTGCCTGAATTCTTACCATTTTTTTAATTACACCTGAATATGTATTGCAAATTACGTACAAATTGTCATTACCAAAATAATGAGATTGCAATTGGCAATTGGCAATCTCCCCCCTAGCATAGCTTAGAATTATGATGATATTATGAATGCAAATGTATTATAATAACATGTTGTTCAGGTATGGGGGATTATGAAATATGCTTCCGAAGGCACTTGACTCATATAATGTAGACTGAACTGGCCTGGTAAAAACCATGTTAAACTGAAGTTACAAGTTAGTTGAAGTTAAAGTCATCGCAAGCATCATATTTTAAAGACTGCTTTACAATGACTAAATCCAGTTTTAAACATTATATGTCGATGAAATCGCTTCAGTTGTGTTTAAAGAAAGGGATAGAAAGACAAATGAACTTCGTAGCTAACTTGTTTGTATGTATATTTATTACATGGAGATGTCGTGTCTGAAATGTCTGCGTGTTGAAAAGTATGACTTAAAAACAAATTCGCATCAAATGTAAATTCAGTTTCGGTTTGGTTTATTTTTTTGTATAGTAAATCTCCGAAGACAAATAAATAAATATCTAATACATTTCGCAAAACTATGATAATTATTTGTGAAGGGTACAAAATTTAAGTTACAAAAAATATCACTGTTTGTGCACATTCAAAAGTTTAGTTCATTTCATATGGCGCATGGCGTATGAAATTTGGATGAGAGTCCATTCCATGAATTGTTAAAATGGTAACAATGGCAGTTGTAAATGACTGCAGCTGCAAATTGGGAGATATTATAATTTAGGTTTTAACGCGAGTAT
Organism: Orchesellides sinensis; assembly: GCA_027744375.1. Taxonomy (NCBI): domain Eukaryota; kingdom Metazoa; phylum Arthropoda; class Collembola; order Entomobryomorpha; family Orchesellidae; genus Orchesellides; species Orchesellides sinensis. The sequence continues at coordinate 4,313 of JAHZNG010003853.1, read as the reverse complement.
CCTCCTCGAGCTGGGGAAGAACCACCACCTCCAGATGGAGCTCCGTAAGCTCCACTTGGTCCTCCACGTCCTCCGGCACCACCTCCTCCAGATTGACCCTCATCAACAAAGCTTCCTACAAGAGTGGCTTTTTGTGGCTGGCCAAGCTCAACACCACCAGAGTCACCAGCTCCTCCACCGCCGCCGCCACCACGACCTTGAGGGGCACCATACCCACTGCTAGGTCCTTGGCCACCACCACCTCCTTGAGAATAACCTCCAGATCCTCCGCTACCTCCTTGAGAATATCCTCCAGATCCACCGCTGCCTCCTTGAGGGGCACCATAGCCGCTGCTTGGTCCTTGGCCACCACCACCGCCTCCTTGGTGAATAACCTCCAGATCCTCCGCTACCTCCTTGAGAATATCCTCCAGATCCACCGCTGCCTCCTTGAGGGGCACCATAGCCGCTGCTTGGTCCTCGGCCACCACCACCACCTCCTTGGGAATACCCTCCAGATCCACCACTACCTCCTTGAGGTGCTCCATATCCACTGCTTGGTCCTTGGCCGCCGCCACCACCTCCTTGGGAATATCCTCCAGATCCACCTTGGGATCCACCTTGAGATCCACCTTGTTGAGCAAGAATCTGAGCAACACGAGCAAGAAGGGCTTGATCAACAATCATAGCTCCCTCATTTGAATCTTCGCCTCCAGAAAATCCACCTGCGAAAATTCATTACCGTTTATAAAAACCGAAATGTAATGAAATACAGGGATCTTCCTAACAAAAACTAAGTTCACTTACGTGAAGGAGCCCCATATTGCTGAACTGGAGGCTCTGCTGCCACAAGGGCAACGACAGCAGCGATGACAATCTGTAAATCACAAAGTTTATTGTAAATTCCAATATTTAATCAAATAACTACTTAAAAGTCAGATAAAGTAGTTGTTCTTGCAGTTTTCAAAACTTACAAATTTTCTCATAACTTTAATATTCCTAATACTAATTTCCAGATAAAATGTATTTACTATAAAATCTAAACGAAGTAAATATTCACTTATCAGTTAGGAAGATGGAATTGAACTGGCTTGAAGACGGTCCTACAAGTCTGCTTTTATATAGTCCCATCTAGGACTCCTTAATGATGTTTAATAAAGCACGACATTGTGTCAGTCTTATCATTGACATAAGTAAAGAATAACAGCATATGTCTATGATGATTATTAGTGAGGTGAATCGTCAGTAAAAGTGTTTACATAATGCAAAACACAAGGAGCTTGGCCTATCAACATCATTGTTGTCATCATTTTCTAGGATAACACATAACCATGCTTGGCGTTAGGGATGATGATGCATGTACAGCTCAATATTGTAGTACAACGTAGTATGTCGCGACAGTGCGTTGAGCGATGCGATGAGACGCCAATAATATCATCGCTGTTCATCCCCGTGTTTTCAAACTCTTATACAACTACAAAATTACATTTGGTGGTGTCTGAGAATTTGAATTCATATTCATAGACTAACAAAGTAGCCCCTTAAATAATATGTGGTGCACTAAACCAAACTTAACTGACGAAAAAGGAGCTGAATTTCCTTGATTGTTCAACATTAGCTGCCTAAGCACTCCATTGTGGGATCGGTGTGTACTCATGGTTGTCATCGTATGAAAATTATTTGAGAGGGGGTAGCAAGCAAATGAAGGGTGCAGTTATAATAAATACTACGTCCCCATTGAACTACCATGAATGACGATGATTTTGCTTATTTTCCTTATCTACTAAGGTAGCCGACTAGAATGCATTGGAATATGGACTGAATAGCTGTATCACTATAATAATTATATTTATAGCGACAAGGACTTATCAAAAAGTATTTCAAATGGGTTAAGGAAATTGAAACTTATATCGATAAATAATGCGAATTGGCAGGGACAGTATATGAACAATTCCAAATATTCATATAAGACGGTCATAGTAAAATGTAGGTGTATACAGGTAGTTACATTAAATAAGTTGGCTTGCATGGTTGCATGCATCAGGATAATCCTGAAATTCAGGTTGTGCCAATCGGACAAGCACTCATAAGATCAGGGAGACAGTTAGCGATCAATTATAAAAAATAAATGTACATGCCTTCTTCATTCATTAAAAAAAGTCAAAAAGAGACATGTTATTATACTTTTGATTTCTTTGTCGAAACTCGAAACCTAAAATCGCAGTGCAGATGAGTGTGTTGTCACAACTTTATGAAATCATCAACAGACAGGGGCAGAAGTTGAATGAGAACCACAAATGTAGCATTTGCATTTTTGGTTGACGAGGATATTGCCCAAGACTTCTTTTTTAAATGACAGAAGAGTCGAAAGATGCATTTCAAAATACGCACACATGTGTTTACAAGAGCTAATGAGTATTTTATGAAATTTAATATATTAAGTATAGAGGACTGCGTGCGTATTTATATTTTTAGAGGTATTATTATAAAACGACTAATTATTCTTCATTTAGTTGCTGCTAAGCATATGTGGCCATTCATAACGAATAGGATGACGACGGCGTTACATCATGTAAACATGTAATGCTAATGCAACATGTAATGTAGAAAATATGCGGCAGCGTTTATAATTAGAATTGAACATGTGGTTGTAATACACCGTTTTAACTAACCACCGCAACTAACTCATTTGCTTCTGCAGTAGCCATTTTGTGGAACCTCTCTAATTCCGTTGTAATACAAAGTTGCACAGAAGCGTTTTTGTTCAACTTCCATTATCATCTTCAAAATGATTACCAACTTATGGTAAATTAAAGAAATGGTCATAACCAAATTTTTGAACTGATGAACTATGGGGTGTGTATATAATTGCATAGGAGGTTTTTATTGTCTCTGATCCCTAAACTAAGTATTTACTTGAGAGTTCTTTGATTATTGTAATGAATACAAACGCTGCGAAAGAAAAATTAGATAAATGAAAAAAAATTCCATGCAGTCCATTTTCCTGCTTTTCAACAATGAATTTAATTTACAAAACAATGCAAAAATAAATACTTTAAATTCTGCCACCACACAATAAATAACAATCATTGCTACGACAAGTCAAAAGTCTTGACACCGTTGATATGGGGTCAATACATCTCATTAAGAAATGTGCAAGTGCATTTGCTTCAATAAACAAAAACTAATTCATGATATTTACGACTCATTATTGAATTTTCTTAAAATACAAGCCTGTAGACATTGACACCATGTATTTATGATATAAAAAGACACTTAGTAGGTTTCTATAAGCCGTACAGCAATCAACCATGTTCTTAAAAAAGTAACAATCAATTGTTAGTTATTCAGCAATCATCGGTATCAAATTTCAGCGTGGCTTACTACAAGGCCCCCTGTCAATTTTTTTGGTTTGCCTTCGTGGTCTTCGACAATCATTATCATGGAAAACAATGTTATGCAATTTCTCAACAAGTTTCGATCAATTAATGATGAGAAAACGCATATAGCAATTTTCATGTAAACGACGATTGTCCATGTTATACCACCTAATCAGAAAGCTTACAGTATTGCTGTGGTACAAGAAACCTCTGCTCATGACAATAAATCCTTTACAGGTTTGAAGTTTATTGAAAAATGATGAAAACGAACATTTAGCCATTTCAACTCTTTGCATTAAACTTTATTCATTCAACTCTTAAAAAATTGCACAATCATGAATTTATAAATTACACACACGAAGAGTATTTTGTGTACGTGCAAACATAAAATATTAATATCAAAACCAATTTTTATATAATACATATAAAAATACTATGGCCTGTACTCACTTTTCTTCTTTGAATGTATTGTAACGATTCAAATGTATTATTTATGACATGAGCGTTGTTATTGTCATTTTCGTCGTGTTAAAAAATTTCTCATACTTGGTTATTCAACAATTCTTACATTGCAGGTATTTTTGTATATCCGTCATTACAATGGATTATCTTCAATTCATTGCTTTTTTAGGGCTAGGTCAAGATAACCATAAAAATTAAATTTTGAAATAGTACAGTGCAGCATGATATCAAAAGAACTCCCAGACCTACGCATGAGTTGTTCCCACATGTCAAGTGCATTTTCTACTAAATCTGACAACACTGAATCAAAAATACCACGAGCACCACATAATAGATTGAAAATGAATGGATCTTATCCGGAGGAAGCCAAGCACAGCATGGGTTTTCAACTGTTAGAAATTCGTCATGCATAATACCTCCTCAGAAAGTCAGAATACTTTTAAAACATGCGTTTAAGTATTGTAAATCACGGTCAATTTTGTCTGCATGCAT
>JAHZNG010003851.1:0-13428 GCA_027744375.1 Orchesellides sinensis | reverse complement strand
AGAGCCGTGTTCAACAACAGGCAACGGAAATTGCTACTTTGAAAAAAGAGTTGAGGGAAGCACTCAAAGGAAATTTTATAAAAAAGGAACAAAAATTGGGTGGGAGTAGTAATGGGGACGGGGGTAGAAAGGTGGTGCCGGTCCCGGTAAGCATATCAAGAATGGTAACCAGAAGTAAGGACAAAGCAAAGGAGGAGGGATTGGAACAAGGAGGCTCCCCAAATGAAGATATGCAAAGTTCTAATTTGGAAATAATTTATAGTCAAGTGCAAAAAACGACAAATTCCTGGATTACGAAAGAGGCTCAGATGAGAAATACATTGTCGGAAACAAATAAAGTGTTGGAACACATTGTACAGCATTTCCAGTCTCAAACAAAGCCTTCATCTAGTAATAACCAGTTGACTGGAAATATTGTTAATAACAACAATAATGCAAAACATGCAGCGTGCCAAATTTGTAATGGGCTGTCGGATCAAATTCAAACTTTAGTTTGGAATTGGACCCACCTGGAGAGTGAAGCTGGAATACAGTTTGCCAGTACAAAGGAAATCCTATTGAAATTCCAGGAAGTTCTTCAGCATCATACAAGTTCACCTCCCAAGGAGACTTCATTTGTAACACCACCAGTTGAGGATGAGGATGATGAGATTGAGTCGAATACTCAAGAGATGGAGGACACCCCTCCCCAACCTGGTCCATCAAGCTACATCCCAACCCCTCCTCCTTCTGTTCCCTCCACTTCGTCAACTACTGAAGCTAGACAAACAGCTCGTTCACGGGTTTCACCAGTAAGACGTAGGACGGAGGATGACGGTACTTCATACTTAGCATTTTCCCAGTCCCCTCCTCCACCTCCAAAACGAGGTAGGAGGGTGAAGGGAAGTAGGAAAGCAAATAAATTAGCTGTAGCCTCAACAGCAGCAATACCTTCACAAAAGTTTGGCCATTCGAACAAGCCCTCATGGAAGACTGGAAATAAACGGAGTAAAATTCATGGAGTTGATCCTACCTTCCCCGGCTACAAATGCAAATGTGGGAGGATCTTTTCTGAAAAGTATGGAAAACGCAGTTTACAAAAGCACGTTGAAATGAAGCAAAGAGGCAAAGTGTTCTCGTGCACAATTTGCAACAAGCTCTTTGCTCGTCCTGATGGCGTCACCTCACACATGAAGCACATGCATTATGGAGAACCCATTCGAATTACAATCAGGTTTGTTGCTAGCATCTTCTTTATAATACTATTTCTGTATTTACCAGTTTATTTATATTTATTTATATTTTGTACATTTGATATTCATTTAACAGGCCGATTCGGAAGGAACCTTATGTACGCCAACCGGATAATAATATTCAAGTTGACATTCCATCACCACCTCAAGTTGTTCAAGCTGTCCCTCGCAAAGCTCCCGGTGAATTATCTGAGCGTTGGCTTGAAGATGACGGAGAGCTACGACTTAATGACTGGGTGGAGACCTTTCAACGCCGCCCTTGACCACAAGAAACTAATAGTATTTTAATCATAAAAAATAATATTCGTACTTATTAAGCATTTAATACAACAACGTAACGTTAGTATGTACATATCAAAAATCTGCATGTATAACTGAAAAAACTAATTGACAATATTAACATACTCACAAATGCAACGACAAAGCAATAAGCAAATTTAAGATAACTTGCTAATGCGTATTTATTATTATGCATGTTAAAATAAGATTTTTTAGTAATTAAACTGAATTTATGTAATTTTTATATAACTGGGATAGAATGAGGAAATTTGTAACAACGAATAACATTTATTATTAATGTTTATGCATTATTATTGATAACCTGATTAAAACAGCCATTCATTTAGTACATTACACTTGTGTACAGTGTTACGTTACGATGCATCTGTGCATGTAATTGCTGTTCATGTTCAAAATACATTGTCGTTCTTCAAAGCATCGACAGGTTAACTGTAATCTGGCAATATTAAATATTACATTATGTTACCAATATCTGTTCTGGTTCTGAATGCATAATATAATGACTAATGAAACAGTTGTGTGATAATTACGGTGAGTCAGTATAATACGTTAAAGGGTAACCAAAACCAGAAGAAACAAGCAAAACCTTTAATGAGCCCAGCTACAGCTAATGTAGGGGTTACAACATAGGCATTGTAAATGCACTAAGCCGTACTTTTGACTTATGTAATTGCTTGGTTTATGGTTATCTTTTAAAAAGAAGATTGTTGCCCTGCTGCATCATCTTCAGACATGAGAACAACGACAGGTTGTCTTCACTCTTTGTTTACACACAAACAAATACGCACAACGCATCCATTCATTAACCAACCTTATTGCACGTGTAGTAATATGGAGTAGGTTAGGTTTACCCTGTTAATCACAAGCTTTATAACATTATACAGACATTTATAATGTTAGAAACCTGGGTAGCAATGCTTTACAGGTAATTAATTACATTTAATCATTATTATTCATATAAAATAAAGACTGTGACTAAATATTCAGGCTAACCTTGGTTAACCCAGGTAAATATAACATTTTACAGGTCTGATAAAAAACTGTTCGTATACTGTTCTCTTCTGTTTTTAACCGTGTGTGCATGTGAGCAAAGCACACATACTTAGGTACATCAAAATATTATCCTTATTTCACGATCCAACTTTTTGCTGTCGAGCGAGAACCCTATATCTATATGGGTGCCAAGACTGGCTTAGTCTTCTGCTCCATAATATATCTATATCTATCCTGGTTGCTTGGAGGACGAGTGCATTGGATTTTAACATGTAAAATTTGTGTTCAAACTTCTTCAGTAAGACAGAAAATGTGAGAGGCAATGCATTGCTTTGCAATTCGAACACCATAGTATTTTTCCACATTTTCATAAGCCTTTCCTTCTAAAGCACACATTCCGACTCATAAGACTGTCTTCTGAATTTAAATATAATACATAGGAAGGAAGGAATCTAACACATTTTCATATCACCTTCTATCTCTTCGTATTCCTACCACAAGGTTTCTTATGTGTCGTTATGTTGTCGTTGTATTCTCATTCGAATTCAGAGACCAAAAAGTGTGGGTTTACAAACTGTGATATGCTAATATTGGTTTGTTGATATTAAGAAGAACACTTTAATAAACAGGCCTAATCATAAATTCAAAACTAACACTTCATATCAAGTAATAAACTGAGTCGGTATGTAGTATGTATAAACTCCTTGTGCTTCATTTACATAGTATATTGTTTTAAGTGGAGTAAAGTTCAAGGTTTTTTATGGTTTCATTATATTTTAAATTGGAATTTAAACAATGAACCAGTTGAATATGGTAGAAGCTGAGGATCCTGAACTTATTACGCTTTCTTCCGATTCGGAAGCGGATGAGGAGGACGAAATAGGGGGAGGTTACCAAAATGCAAGGTTAGATAACCCGGATAATGAGGAAAGGGTACAGTTTCCGGAGGGGTCGTGCAAAAGAGAAGTAATCGATGAAGACTTAAATGGAGAGCCACAGCCAAGTACTTCCAGACAAGTCAGTGATAATTGTACTTCTAGTGTCAGTTCTGAGAGATCTCCAATAAAGTTAGGCTCAGAAGAATGTAAAAACTGTAAGAAAATTGAGTTAAACAGGCAGGAACTCTACAATAAGTTGAGACATGCTCATAAGCAATATTCTGAGCAGGAGGAACTGCTCAGTGAAGCGCTTGAAGATAACTTGACATGGAAGGATAAGCATGAGTTGTGTCAAGATCGTGTTCGACAACAGGAAATGGAAATAACTAAGTTGAAATTAGAGCTAAGAGAGTCCCGCAAGAAAATGCCGAACCGAGAGGAAACTAATGTTAAGGTTAGAAATGTACCGGGGAGCTTATCAAATATGTCGACGAGAAGTAGGGATACGGTTTTTGAGCATGGTGGCTTGTTGGATCTTGGAACAATCACGGAACTGGGAGAAAGACTTAAATTAATTTCCAATCAAGTTCAGCAAATGATTGTATGTTGGAATAATAAAGGAACCCATCCAAATCTTAATTTGGAGGAGAGTGGGTTCAGAAACGGGGGGCAAAGAAATGGCAAAGGGAACTATCTATCTGAACACATTTCAAAGATCACCAACGGACAGAGGTCTCAATGCCGATTTTGTGATAAGTTATCAGACCAAATCCAAGTTGGAGTTGAACATTGGGTCCGCCTTGAGAATAATGTTCGAGTAGAGTTATCTAAAACAAAGGAAAACCTGTTGACATTACAAAAGCAGTTGGTCCTTCACAAACGAGCTTCAAATTCTCAGCAGGAGGAAGACATGCAAGTCTCACATGTTGATTATCAAAATGGAAATGGCAATTCTCCAGAATTTATGGAGATGGATGAGCCATCCACTGCTGCCACCACCGTCCCTTTATTTGCTACAGTGAAGCCGACTGCACGAAAGCGAGGACGACCTGCCAAGCAGCGAAGTACAGATGATGACTACTCATACCTCGCCTTCCCCACGTCACCCACACCTCCTCATCTTAAGCGGAAGAGGGGACCAAGAGGACCATACAGAAAACGGCTTGTTCCAACAAGAACCAGACGAAGAAGTATTGGCTATTTGGTATCTACCAGTCAGACTGACAATGAAATTCATGGCTTTCATTACTTTACCACGGCCAAGAGGTTTAAATGCAAATGCGGGCTCTTGTACAAAAATAAATGTAGCTTGGTCAAGCACATTAAGCTAAAGGAGGATGGAAAGGTGTTCCCGTGCAATTTATGTGATAAGCAGTTTGCCCGTTCCGATTATGTCATCCAGCATATGAAGCAAGTTCATCATAAAAAGCCAATTCGTCTTATCATTAAGTAAGGAAATAATTTTAAAAGTATTTTATTTGTATGCCATGCATAATTCATGATATTGCGTATTAGTAATACATGTTTTCTTTGCCACATCAGGAATGCTCCCCTAAAACGTAGTGAAAACCCACTGGAAGCATCTCCACCCCCTCCAGAGCAACCCTCCTCCACTCACAGTGCTCCAGGTGAAGCATCCGAGAGTTGGCTACTTGAAGATGACGGAGAACTCCGTGTTCATGAATGGATGGAAGCCTTCCAACTCCCAGCAGCTGTATCTCCAAGAAATGAAGCTACCAATCAATTTGAAAATAGTAACCATAACCAAAGTGTTTAGGCTGATTTAACTCTCAGAAAATAATCATACAACGAAATGTAGAATTTACATTTAATTTATAGGAATTTTTAAATACTTTTTCAGATTACTATATAATCATTATTTAAGCAATTTGTACCCGTAACATTTTACTGCCTTACTAAAACTAAAATGAATTTCAAGTTATTAAATCAAGCATAGGAGACCTCAGCAATAATAATTTTGACGACTGTGTGGATTCATAAAATTATCCCATAATTATATGATGCGATATGCAATTCAGCTACATCAACCATACACGCTATTTAGTTCATGCATGCCAATAAATGTTCAGTTTTAGATTTATAGTTGTTCTTCCTTCTTCAAAAATTGCAATCTGCATGCATGCATTATTATATGGTTCTGTTAAAAAATTGTGTGCATTGTGCATCCTTTTAGAATTAGCGTTTGAAACATGAGAGATGCAATAAAAAATATATGGTTGTTTTATGCACTAAGGCACACAGTAATAAAAAATGGGGTGTTAAACTTGGATTCTTCGTACATTAGAAGAATATTCGTTCACATTTCCTAACTCCATCCAGTACAGTCAGCAAAACCCAAAACCTTAATAAACTAACTCAAGCAAAACGGAATTAGGATTATAGTCATATAGTCATTCTATATGTACGGTTTTAAGGTCAAAAGTACATGAATCCAGATTTTTCCTGTCTCCACACTCACACTTTTTAAATTTCCAAAGCTATTTACATTTTATCAGTAAAGAAATTCTTTTAAATATATTCAATTTATAAAGAAACGATAAGATATAATTGCCTTTACAATGTGAACCTCATCAAAAAGCATGGTAGCATTATCCAGCATGGGATACACGTAGAAAAATAAAATTTGAGTGGGTTGGATTTGGATATTTTGTCGCAATGTTTGTATGCTTTAGGGTTATCCTTAAATAAAAACCATGTTTCATCCACAAACACACCAGACCAAGGATAAACATGGTTAAGTATTCGCCTTACACACATACACACACACGCATCTAAACGCATCCATTTATAATTTACAGATTAATACACGTGATGAAGAACAGGACGGAATGCATACGTCTGAAATGTTTTATATCAGGGTAGCAATTTAACACTTAATAATTTTATAATGAACCAAATAATTTTCAAGGCTAACTATAGTGCTCTTTTCCCAGCAAATCTAATATTTTGCACACCCGGTAAAGCAGAGGTGGTTTAGCTCAATATAAACTCAGATATAATTCATGCCATGATATAATATTCCAGTTTGAATAATATTCAACTGAAAGTATGGTGTGTTTGTGTTTTGGGCTATCACCGATAAAAAACAAGGTTTTGCTTTTTGTAGCAAAGCAGCATGTTTGGCTTAGAATAAAAGAGTGGATGAGCTACTACAAAAAATGTTGTTTAGAAAAAGGGCAATGAATGTAAACCGTAAGTAGAAAAAAAGGTTCATTGGATATATTCCCGTATACTTTTATACTCTTCTTCATATGCAACAAATATGCTTTAATAATAAAAACATGCATAATGCATGGCTTTAGTTGAACACATGAAATCTCATTACATTAGAATCATCACAACAACAACCACAACCAACTTTTTGTACGTATCTCATGCATTCTAAAAATGTTTGTTGTTTTATTTCTTCCTAAACACATTTCCCATGTTATATTTCCCTTCCAAACTCCAGACTTCCAGTTCAAGACTCAGGATAGGCAATTTATACAGGCGTGTTAGTGTTAGGCGTATCAGTTGGCTAAACCGTATAAAAACGTGTTCAGTTGTTGGTGTTCAGTATTGCAATACGACAAGGTAAATTTATTAGAAACTTGTACATACCCACATGAAAACTACCTGTTTTAGTAAAAAGAAACTACGTCGGTAACCTAATAAAAGTATATAAAGGAATTATATATGGCATATTCACATGTGTCATTTGTGCACATAAAGTAATCTGCAAAGTCAAATTTGTGCATCCGGAAGAACCGGATAGATTTATCATAAGGAAAACAAAGACTAAAGATAACGTGAACGTTGGCGTGTGCCTTAGAAAGACCTTTCTTCCATAATTTAAGTTATATTGAATTAGAAAACGAAGAGATTGAAAAAAAATCATAAGAGCTTTTGAGTGTAAATTAAGGCGTGACAATTAAATTACTGTGACCATGAGCCAATTCAATGTTACTGAGCTAATTACTCTTTCCTCTGACTCGGAAGGGGAGGAAGATGACTTAGGAGGTGGGGTTGGGGGGACAGAGGGTGAGTCTGATAAAGGGTGGAGACCTTTGTTTCCGGGACAAGATGTAAATGGAACCGCTGACGACGACAAGCCGATTTCTTCGGCCGGTTACAAGAATCAAGTTATTACCAATGGACATGCGAAAACACAGTCGTTGAGAGAAAAATGCAGAAATTGTAAAAAAATCTTGGCAGAGAAAAAAGAAGTTGAGAATGCTTTGAGGCATTCACAAGAAAAGTATTTGGAGCAGGAGGAACTGCTAAACAAATCTTTAGAGGAAACTCTTACATGGAAGAATAAGTTTGAGGTGGCTGAGGATCATGCTGGAAACCTTGAGGTGGAAAATGGTAACTTGAATTTAGCATTGAAGGAGTCTCACAAGAAAATATTGGCAATGCAAGAAAAGTTTGGAGGGGTGACGCATGATGTTCAAAAGTTATGTGTGAGCTTGACAAATATGATTCACCGGAGTAGGGATGAGGAACACGGGGATGCATCTTCGCATGAAAGCAGTTCCCATCAAGGTTCCTTGGAAATGGCTGAACTCGGAGAAAGGGTAAAGCTCATTTGGAATCTTGTCAAACAGAAAATTGCTGCTTGTAATCAGGCTGAATTGAGATTGCGAGCTGAGTTGGCGAGAGCAAAGGAGACTATAGCAAAAGTCCAGCAGCATTTCATTATGGCTAATCAATCCCAACCGAAAACCCAACCACCTCGTCGTAAATCAGTGGATTCTTTTGAAGAGATGTACGAAGAAGCTCATCAAAAATTAATCCAAAACAAAGCTCCTCACAGTAATTTGGAAACACGGGAACAACATGCAAAAGATCATTGCAGACCGGATGGGTATTTTTGCTTGTGTGGGAAAAAGTATGGGAAGGATACCTACTTAGCTGACCACATTCTCACGATGACCGTTGGAAAACAGTTCCAATGCCGTATTTGCAACAGGCGTTTTCTTCGCCATGGGAAGCTGCGCCTTCATATGCTTCACAAGCATCACATTTTGCAGATGAGAAAATACGGATGTAAAAATTGTGGGGAGACTTTTTCAAGCATGCCAAACTTGTTTCGCCATCGTTTCTACAAGCAGTAAGTAAAGGGTTAACTGTTTCATTAGTTCATTAGTATTGAAAACTTATCTTGATTCACCTGATAAGCACACATACATAACATTTGATCTTTATCTTGCAGTAACTACCAAGGAAATTTTTACAAGAAGACGCTTAGGCTGGAAGCTAACAAACTTAGACTAACTAATGGCGTTTGCCCTTCTCAGAATGTCAATAATGGTGTAGCTCTGCCTGCTTTGGTATTTAAAAATTAAATCAAAATTCTAAAATTAATTATTTTTTAGTTTTTAGCAAAAATGATATAATTTTTTATATGACAGCCCTGTCCTGACACCCCATCTGGACGTAGTAGATCTTTATCAAGAAAGCGATCAAAGCCATTGCGGTATAATGAGGGATATGAAAACGAAAACGCATCATGGATCTCTGACGAGGATGACCCCTCCTTATCCGGTTTCGATTCCCCTCCTCCGACAAAAGTGCAGAGGCAAGCAGTGGACTGTTTTAACACTCCTGTTATAACTAACGTGAAAGGGGTGGTCAATACCGGAAGTGTAGATGGTGACCAGCCATGCAGCAGTAGGACAGTAATTAAAGCTAACGGAATTATTACCAGTCCCCAGCATGGGGAGGGATATTCGGATCAAGGAGGGTTCAGTTGCTTATGTGGAACTCCATTTACAACCAAGGCCAATCTCCGTCAGCACATTTTGCTCAAGGACGGGGATAAAACATTTGTGTGTCAACAATGCCCACAGAAATTCGGACGACATGATTATCTCAAGTCTCACATGAAGTCCGCCCATCGTGACGTACTCTATACAGCTGGGAAATGGTCGTGCCGTTTGTGTGGAAATACTTTTGCCAGCATGAAGCTCCTTCATAGGCATCGTGCAGTTGCTCAGTAAGTATTTTTAAATCATTTTGTAATTAGCAGTTAAGTATAATGAATGACTTCCGGTTTATTTACATACATAGCCTATATTGGACTCATTTACAGTACACTTCCTGCTGCGACTCCAGAAGCTCAAGTGAAAACTCCGGGCAAATTTAACATAAAAATTAAGCCGGCATCAACGGTTGCCGCCGAGTCTCTAAAAATGATAAACGGGATATCCTCATCAATACCTGGGATAAATGACAATGGGAAAAAGGATGTTTTTCAGCCTGGTTTTAATTCATGGTTGGCCAATCTCCCATCATCCTCTGTGGGGAAACGCCGAACATCTGAAGTCTTTAGAGGTGGCATTATTCTTAACCAGACTATGTAACCGAAAAGGAAAGCACCAACATTTGACTACACCTTTTTCACCTTTGAATTTTGTAACTGATTCTTATACACGTTGGGATATGTTATAAAATACATGACTAATGATAATAAAATAATTCAGTTTTTATGTTTGCACTAACAAGCTTTTTTGTACATAATCAAAAATTTTCGATCTTTTTTATTGTATATTTTTACTTCTTACCCGTTCATATAAAACGTCTCATTGCAATTACATGTAATCAGATATTAATTTAGAGGAAAAATCTTACAAAGTCAAAGCTTTTATTTGGAGCAGACATACAATTACATATACGGAACCACCGACAGCATTATAAGCAAAATAAATCATTGCATTAATTTACGTAATTACTGGTTATGATAACTAAGCATTTTTTTACTCGTTACCAGTTAAATGGATGTGGACTGTGTGGTTATTGATTACATATAGTATACAATTAACGGTTTGGAGCGGGCTGACATGGTCAAGGTTAACTCTTGAATTACTTTTAACAGCCTTGTTAAAGTTAACATTAAAACATGGGCTACCCGTAATTATTTGAAGCTTGTTATTTGTATGCTCGTTTTCTAATACACTTGTATTAATATCAAACAAGTCATTATTTAAAAACAGACCAACCCAAAATCATTATGAACAAGTGATTTTACCAACGACCAAAAACAAGCCATTGACATTGAAGCTCGTTCAATGATGGGGGAAATGTAATTTGTTGGGGGTCATTAGGAAAAGGTCTATCTAAGCTCTCAGTTTATTTTCAACCGTGTGCTGAACCGTAGCCCGAATAATATCAGATTCAAACATGTCATCCAAATATACTCTCACAGCCATTGGTTTTGATTTTCACTTCCGGAACTACAGAACCCTACCCGAAATACCACTGAGGTGGTCTAAAATGTTTAACATTTTCTATTGGAAGGGAATCATGTGGAAATATTACACGAGCATATTTACCTTAATCATTTTTTATGCCTTTGTCTTAAACAGCGTTGTGCTCCTCACCAATATTTTCCGTAAAGACCAATTTCTCTGTTTGATTGACAAACTCATCGTGATTATACGTGTGGTAGTTGCACTTCAGGTGACTTTCTTTGCTTTCGTTCTGCATAGACACGGAGAGTTTTTGTCCATTATTATGAATGAGTTCATAAAATTTGAGTCACACTGTGTTCCACAAGGTACTTATTCTTCCATAACGCTAAACTTTAACTAGGCAAATGATTTTTCATTGTAAACTTGAAAATATTAAAACTTTTTATAGATAACAAACCAAATGTAGATTGGATCGGCATATCCATTTACGGATTGGCTAGAGTTATGCCCGTCTTTTCTGTGACATACATATTCGTTGGGTTGGGTATGGCCAACGACCCCATCACACTCCTCATCCGCATTTACAGTCCATATCTAATCAGTTCTGGTCTCTGCTGGGCACTAGTGACCGTCGTAAGGACCACATTAATCTTCCTGTATGCCCATGAAACGTCCAGACATTTGGGATCCTTCTATATGATCGGAATATACGTAACTGCAATGGCCAATAACATTCTGAAAGAAATTGGAAAGCGTCCTTTGGACGAAGCAGTCAAGACATACACCCAAGCAACATTGCTGATGGAATGGCTCCGTGACGTATCAGCCATCAGTTTAGCCGGGATCATATTCACTGGATGGCTACTAAACGTCGGAGCTAATTATTCTACAATCCTTGTATTTCCCGTGGCAATTTCCTCCGAATCTGTCAGCACCTTTTATTTGTTTTTCCCAATGTTATCCTGGATTTGTCTTACTCTCTTTAAGGTCATGATGCCCTTTGGTGTTCTCCCACTCACTCATAGTAGCAAGGCGCTGAATAAGTGGAAGCATGAAACTGGGTTTTATAGTAAGAATGGGTCGGGATTATGTAGCAGAAGAAATGAGAGGCGATATTTAGAAAAGAAATTGAAGTCCTTACATCCGCTCAGCTTCAGAGTTGGATTCTTTTGCGATTTGGATAGAGATTTCAACTGTGAAATTTTTTCGAGTGTGATGACATTTACAATGGTATTAGTTGTGTCTTTCCCGATAACCAGCAATCTATACCGTAATACCATGTTGTGTGCCGGTTAAGTAAAAATTTATTTATAACTAATAAAAAATTGCAAATAAATCGGTTTGGGTTTTTTATAAAATTGGAATTTTTCAAAGGTCTCAGTCAGGCTGGTTTCTTCTGGCCTTGCATAAACAAATATAGGTCATCAATGTAAATCAACCTATGTAATCCCCCAAACCTCAGGAGATTCAAAAAAGCACCAATATCTTTCAAAACCAAATCTCGTAATTATTAAAAATTTAAATTTCTTACCCGCTCGAATAAAATGGTTATTGCATAATATGCATATAGCATAGCACCAGGTACAAATTCAGCTGAAAAATCTTTAAAGCCAAATCAAAACCTTTACTTGCTGAAGGCAAATAGTTATGCAGCCACCAATAGCCTTGTAAATAAAATACAACCATTGCATTCAAGTTATGATAACCAAGCATTTTTTTGCCCGTTACCTCTCATCAAAAGCTGAGTGGATTAGCCTTTAACAGTAAGATATTTGGTAACTTAGCGTACAATTAACAGTGTGGACAAGCCTGAATTGGACTTTTACCTCTAATTATTTGGAGGTGGTTCCCACTTAAAATGGTTACCTGAAACTGCAAACCAGTCATATAATTTTAAAATATAGTCAATCCCAAAATAGTCATATAAATATATGATTTTGCCAACGAGCAAAAGCAAGACATTGACACTGAATCACGTTCAATGTTCAAGGATGGGGAAATGTACTTTTGTCAGGTGTCATAACCACAAATGAAACTTACGAGATCTATCAAACATCAATATCTCAACTTTTCGTTTCAAAAATAAATTTCTGTAGCTAGAATGTGGCGCACTTCCTGGACTAGTATGGCACATCATATAGATGTTGCCAAATTATACACATCTAAACTGACAGCCGTAGGATTTGACTTTCATTACCGGACCTACAGAACCCTACCCAAAATGCCATTGAGATGGTCTAAGGGGTTACGGAGTTTCTGTTGGAAGGGAACCCACAAGTGGAAATATTACACAAGCGTGATTTTTCTAAACATTCTTTATAGCTTTACGTTAAACAGCATTGTGCTCCTCACCAACATTTTTCGTAAAGACCAGTTTCTCTGTCTGATTGACAAGCTCATCGTGATTATACGTGTGATTGTTGCACTTCAGGTATCATTCTTCGCTTTAATGGTGTACAGGCATGGAGAGCTTGTGTCCACCGTTTTAAACCAGCTCAAAAAGTTTGAGACACATTATGTTCCTCAAGGTAAGATACCTGTTTACAGAACGCTATTCTGGGAATATGTAAATAATTTTTAACTACGTTTTACAAATTCTTAGATAACAAACCAAAACTGGACTGGATCGGTATATCCATTTACGGTCTTGCCAGGGTTATGGGCGTTTTTTCAGTGACTTACATTTTCGTCGCTCTTTGTTTGGCCAACGACCCCATCACACTCCTCATCCGTATTTACAGCCCATATCTAATCAGTTCTGGTCTCCGCTTGGCATTAGTGACCATCGTAAGGGTCACATTAATCTTCCTGTATGCCCATGAAACTTCCAGG
>JAHZNG010003850.1:0-17338 GCA_027744375.1 Orchesellides sinensis | reverse complement strand
GTATATCCACAGTCCACAGTACAACTATGAACAAAGTATTGACTTCGACTTTGACAAAAATAACTTACTGTGATGTTATTAATGGGTTTATTGTTGCCATGAAGGGTTGTTCGCAGAATATCTAACTCTTTTATATGCAATCGAAAATGTTCCACGTCTTCAGTAACATTCAACTCAATTTTAACATGCCTTCAGGATATAAAATGACAATCATAAATGCCAAGATGTTACATGCATTGCATAAAACATACAGTCACTTTCGCTTACCCTTTAAAAAGGCCTGTTTTCATGTCAGGATTTATGAAAATATCATAATGTAAAGGTATCACAGTAGGGTCAAGCCGCAACGAGCATTTCCAGGATGGACCAGTACATCTTTAAAAAATCATAAGGGTATTATAGACTCATACCAGACATCACACCAGTTGAATTTTATATGCATATTTATTAATGATGCTGGCGATCCACATTTGCATACTAAATGTATATTTTATATTTATACGTACCCTTTGATAATTCCTAGATTACTTTCAGAGCTTTCAGATGCAGCTTCCTGCACCAGCTTATCTTGCTCCATTCCATGACTCTTCTTCGCTGCCTTTTGCTCATAATGGGAAAGCACGCCCCATGAAATCATTCCCGCAATGATTGCGAGAAAGCTGACTACCAAAAGCCCATTACAAATTCTTCGCTTTAGTGACATTTCGATAATTAAAGGGATATAACTAAATCACTCAACGGTACGGACAAGATAGATCTTAATTGTTTGCATATAATTTCCACATGAAAGTATCACATTCCTCCAAGGTGCACTGTTTTGGCGTAGAAGATTTAATCACATTTTTTATACTGATCCTTGTCAACGAAAATCACTTCTGTTCGACAGGGTGGACAACCAACAAATGACTAGTTTCACTTTCGCTGTCACTAACCCGTGTGTACAAAGCCTGGGTTTTAACTATTCAGAAAGGATGCTAAAAACTTGATCTCTCTCATTTGGCGTTGTCAGTCGGTGAATGCAGGAAGAGCTTCTACATGATCGTCTATTAGTAGCTGTGAGAAAACAATGATTTTTCATGTACATTTGTAATCTACTATGCTTATGCTTATATGAACAGACATGCTGTATGACATGACATAAAACCAGCTTTCCGTTTTAATATTCTACCGAGTAAAGAAGGAGTTACTCAAGAAGATAGTAATAGTAATATATAACTGGCCTACACAGTCACTCTTCACAGATTTGACTTGTTCATCGCTTAAGGTTATCTGATAAAACGCTACATGCAAGAATCTTTTGGAGAAGCGGATGATATGAACGCGTTTTTGCAATTCGCATTACAACAATAAAACAGCATATATGTATTTTTTACAATAGATAGACAAATATGATGGGATGCATAAATGTATGTACATGTGCTAAGAAAAAACACCTGCCAATAGTGCCACTCACTTTTGGAGTTAATATTCGTTTTTAAAAAGAACAGTTCAAGTCAGAAGCATTGCTCTTTTAAACGTCTTTCTGAATTTGCTACTTGAAGCCTGGGAAAGTTTAAGCGATACTAGACGAACAATGAAGGTAAACTGGAATCATGAACGCATAGTCACAACCAGCACAAGCCAATAAACTTACATGACATGAGAAGAGCCAGTACACACGTAACCATATTACTAAAATAGCCAGTTCAACTAATACTAATGTATATCCTTGATCCTCCAACTTTACATTTAATTCCTTTGGCTTAATATGATGAAACAATCATGGCTTAATATCAGCTTCCCTGTGTATTCATGTATAATATCCTCATAGTGCAATTGACTGAGGAGTGAGTCTAATTAAACGAGTCTATGACGAAAGCAAGCGTATTATGTGCATTTTGTATATAGTGCATTATATAAAGCCTTATTAAGTCGAATGAGCCTAGTATAATAAGTAGCATCAATACAAGTAAATTTTTATCGCTTTTTTAGTAAGACCATGAAGTCCGTCGAGTTAATGAAAATTAATAGAAGAAGGCTATCTCGCACACTTAAACACAGTTTGCCGTTTGCTGACGCGCGGCATTTACCCAACCAATTGTTATACATAACGTTGCAAAAGAAGGGTTGCAGATTGATTGATCAAGAAAAGCTAAAACATGCAAAAAATATTGAATTGATCAACATAAAAGGACATGCTAATATTTAATTACAAAACAAATAAAGGTACATACCCAATTGTTTATATAGGGACAAATCAACTAATCTTACGATATATAACATTGCTAAAAAATTCTGGAAGCAATAAAGAGTTATACACGTGGGAACGGAAACAAGCTGAACTGATTTTAATTAGTCTTCGAGAAAGTGTCTAAGACAAATGATAATGTGATTATAGATTTAAGATAAAAAAAAGTCAGTGGCATTATTATTCTTGAGAGCTTGTTAAAATCAGCAATGTCCTTATCGCTTTTTTGGCATATGCCATTCAAACATCATCTTTTGGCAAGCATTCCTGTAATTTTATATCAACGTATATTTTCCAGTTGTAGACCCATGTTTTTTATAATAGCAGTTGGAGGCCGTGTGCATGCCAGGATATGATAGGATTAAATATATTTTCCAAGGTGCAATTTACACACTAGGGGTCAAGGAGTTACTTGATTTATCCCTGGTTTCAAATTTTTTTTTATCTTTGCATGAATGATGCTAAACTCGGCAATGTGAAAATTAATATGCTTTTCCCCGTCTTGCATAATTGTTTAAATTAAAGAAACAGAGACTTCGTTATAACGCATCCAAAGTAATGATCCTTTCTTCTTGCAAACAGCCAAGCCAAAACACATTCATATTGCATACATGTAACCGCATGCAGATCATCCCATTTGATAAAATAAAACCCTAATGGGAATAATGGGGAGGACCTGCTCAGTTGAATTTATGGCTGGAAATAAATTAGCAATTCCTTTTTGCAACGGAAATATGAAATGATAAAAAAGATAAAATATAAAGTACCTTGTTAATAAAAAGCTGAGTACAGAAAATTATGGAAGAAGTTTGCACAGAGAAATTGCTACCCTGTCGAAGAAACTAAAAATTGCTCGGGAAAAGATAAAAACAGGTTGCAAGTTGAAATTTTTTTTGACGTTGATCATCGGTCAACCCCTTGCTTTGAAAATTTCAATAAGAACATAAACACAATAAACAAATACATAAATCCTTTGGGAACCCTTGACTTATTCGTGACTAGGTGAAAAAAAATTTAATTGCTTATATAAGTAATTAAATTCATATTAAAATAGTAGTAATTTACACTTACACTTGCATATATGTATGTAAAAATCTCCAGCTTATTTAACCACCTCACTTGTACAACATACACATTCACGGATTATAAGGCATGTACATAAAGTATGAAATTATCTAAATTACATGGATTAGGTCTAAACTTATGGGGAATCTCTGCAAAATGCAGATTTAATAATACATCCTAGTTTAATTTGATTATACTTACTGAGAGTATGGTTTACATGATTATCACCCCAACTACACCTATTGTAATAAAAAAACAAGGATGATTCTACGACTTAAGCGCTAAGATATGGAGCAGAACTGGAGACAAACGTGTACTTCACTCACCCCAACTGACTGAGAAAATAACGACAAGCAAAAACATTATTATTTATTGTTTATCTAGAAATTTGCGTACTAGAATTTTACATGATGAATGATGATGATCAATGCTATCTAGAAATACCTATAATATAGTACATACTATCATTCGGCATCTCAATAGCTCTGACATATATCATATATTGCATATGAATAATCATTTATGTGAGTATAATGCAAATGTATGTACATATTCATGCTGCTGCACCCTTAAAAAAGTAACAAGTACTTGGTTAGAAACAGTCAAGATTTACTCTTTATTGTAGTTTGCCACATTTCTTCTAAAAGATACATAAATAATTACTTTGCCTAAATACTATTAGGATAAAAATGTTAGGCACGGTGGCAGTGGCCACGCTAGGCTGTGCTACATTAACGGAAACTGGTAAATATGTTGTAGCGTATTATAATGACTGTAATGCAAAAGAGTGATTGACTGATAGGGAAGGATAAGGGCTTCATGTGAAGTCCTTGCAAACATTTTATGATTGACCAGAGAGTGCAGTCTGTGTTTTTTAAAAGGGAAGCCTTTTTTATGATAAGAAACAACAAAAAACACTACTGGCGACTTTTTTTATTCATCATGATGACTTTTTTAAAGGAGAGAAACCAAGAAGCGGCATCGCATAACTAGAGTGTGTAACACGCAAAGTACATCTTGTAACATTTGTAAATCTACTATCATAAAAAGATGAAGCAAGCCCTACAAAAAGGCCTACGTAACCTGACATAATGTTATGATACGCACTAAAGGTTTGTTTGTGTATCTTGTTTGGCACAAGTCTATGATTATATATTATTTATTTACAATATTTTTTCTTGCGATTGATTCTTTTTTACTTTACCTTCTATATCATCGCACAATTCGAGCTCATTGTTAAAACATGGAAAGTCATATTAATGTTTTTATGCATTTATTTAGTGAAGTAAACTACCATTTGTGATAATAGTTTTGAATGTATGGATATGGATGAAACATAATATGCAAATGTAAGGTAGTAATTATTAGGTGAATTTGTAGTAGTCAACTGCAAAGTTGTGATGTTGTTGCAACTTGCAACTAGCTAATGTGATGATTAACAGCTTGAAATCAATTACTAGGTGATTTTTTCTACTTTCAATGATCGCAAAGTTTTTAATGACCTGTTATACCTATTTAAGAATGATGGCGTCTATTATTTTCCGAACGTATTCTGTGAGCCGGTCAGGTGTCACGCCAAAGGCGTCAGGATATAAAGATCGTGATGTCTGTCGGTCCGAATCCGACATAACTTATAAGAATATTCAGCACACAAGATGTCACGCAAACATATGACCTATTTTTTGACATGACCGATGTCAATGTTTATTGCATTTGCACCATGTAATATGACTGGAGGTTAAGTATGCTGTAATTGCTATAAATTCAGCCATTTCACTACATCCGTTTAAAAAATCTCTCCAATTCAGTGTAGGTTTTAGGTATGACATTATGAGAAACACGTCGTCATCTTTTGTTGTTTTGATAATTTAGCCCATTATTTTGACAATGATGATTTGAGGTGATGATTGTTGTGAGGATAAAAGCAAATTTTCAATCTTTCTCTTAAACACTGAGTAATTTAGTGCAAGCGAGGTAGTCTAATAGCAATATAGGGTTTGATGACCATGGATAAGTATGTAATTACAAGTGAGTTATTGCTATTGCATACAAAACATTGTTACCAATGCGCATTTTATGCATTATATGCATGCATGCATATTTTTTTGCCCACTGACTTTGGAAGGATTTTTTAATCATTATCAGGCAATAAAAATTTTGTTAATAAGATTTCGGCTAATTGGCTTTCTTGAACTTATTTTCATGCAGTAGTCCGTACTGACCATGAAAAGGACTGCCAATAAATTTAAGCTTGAAGTGTCTGAATAAAAAACTGCAATCATCGATCGGGTTGGAAACTGTAGTGTTCAGTAATATAGTTTGCTCAGTGTTCAACAACGCAATGTTACCAACCAGTTGCATATCAACGTACCAGTAACAGTGGCCACCTGTGGGCGCAATATGAAAGTGTTGGTGAATTAAGGCCCATCCAATAAATGGCACCAGAGAGCGCAATGCTATTTCATATGAATTTTTATGCAACCCAAGCTCTAACAAAAACATTCTTCTAACATCCAACATTAAGTATCTTCTCTTCATCGATTCGCTAATAATAGCAAGTAGCATCCAGTTAAGTTGTATGTTACAATCAACATGCCAATATCAATACTTGTTAAAACCCCGGGTAGAAAGTCGTTATAAAATTCACATGAAAAAAAGTCCATAGGGCGAAGTTCAACTATAGCTTACAAATCTTGCACGTTACAATTTCATTGAAAACCTACATAAAATTCCAAGGAAAACTCATACATTTCAACTTTGACTTAACTACTCTGCTTGATTCATCGTAACATTTTAAAACTCGATTGTTGCTTTATCATCCCATTGTTAAATTCCCATACTGACTGCCTTCCTTCACCTTATATAAAAATTATTGTAGGGGAGGGGGGTAATATTAGAAAGCATTCTGCAGAATATTATTAAAAAATGGTAACCTTTTTACCAAATCTTGAACGTCCACTATTATCATCCTTCACATTCCTTCCATAGCAAATCTTCTACCCATTTCCGGTTGACATACCTGCGCTACCTTCTAAACTTGCATGGCACACCTCCCACCATTTCCGGGGTAACTTGCGACTCTCCCGCGAAGTGCACATATATTTTCTCTGTATGGCATGCAAGGTAGACGAAACCGACTGCAACTCTATTATGAATGGAGGAGGAAGTACTAAGGTGAAATAAAACATTGCAATGTTGAACGTAGCAATCTAATACATAGCGTATAAGAGAGATAGCAGTAGTTTATACGTACATAGTATATATATGCTGTGTATCTAGTTGTTTTGGTTGAGGAATATCGCATAGAGGAAAAAGCGTATTTGTGTGTTTGTGTAGGTATTTTAGTGCAAGGGAGAGAGAGAAGATGGTTAGGTTGGGTTGAACACGATAACTTTTCAGTTCAGTTGAGTATGGGAAGAGCGAGTGACAAGAGTTGAGCTGGGGATTACTACAGTGCAAATTAAAATATTGTCCAGCTACTTTTTTTTAACTGAAAAGAATGGCCGAAGCTCACTCAGCTGTCGCCTTCTCATTAAGTGTGTCCCATGACGGCTTCAATTTAAACTTTGATCGAGAGGTGCTTCACCTTATCTGGTTGTCTGGCAAGAGATCTTGGAGAAAGCGGGGTCAGCGGATTTATGTAAGTTTAAAAAAAATATATAGAGAGAGAGATATTTGGTAAATACAAAGGTTTATTTTGTGAGGCGGTGTTGGTTGTTGGAATGTCAGCTGGTGTGGTCAGCTGTTTTTTGAGTGTTGGGGATGAGGAGGGAGGGGGTGACATGCAAAAATATATAAATAAATAAACAAAGAGGATTTATTTGTTAAAGTATGGCAGGTATTGTACACACAGGAATCCCGTAGAAAAAAGTGGTAAATAATCTGTATTGCATCTGGTATTGTTGTTTGTGTGAAGGAGAAGAGGAAGAGAAATGGTTTTCATTAAAAATATAAAAATTTAAACAGGTTTTTTACGCTTGCTTGCTCTGGGGTGGGTTTTGAAAAGGTTGTACTTTGGACTTTCGATCTGGGTCATAATTATCATCGTTTCTCTCTCGCTCTCTTCTAGTCTTTCAGTCGTCATTCTGCACAGTTCAAGTTCGACTTTGCAAAGAGAAGAAGCAGTCAATGTACGCTAAAACAGCTTTGATGATGGGCATGATAATAAACATGGTGTATTGCATACCTGGTCTAGCCATAATAATCCTATACTTGTGCCTATTTTTACCTGCATTTTATACATAATATGCATTAACAAAATGAAAACAAGCTAAAGCTAATGGTAAATACGCGGAGCTGCATATTATATATTGCAAGTCTTCTTCAGACTCAGTCTAACCAAATTTTTACCTTAAAATTTTTTTATCAGTTTGACATACGTCAAGTCGTCAAGTATGTATGCAAATACTAGGTATACGTGGAAGCTTATGGGCATAATCACAATTATAACTATGTAGAATACATATGCGTATGCATTATGCATTTTATAAACTAATATGATTATGGCTAAGCAATACATAACAAGAATGCTTTTTAAAATACCCGTGAATGGATGTATAACTTGGGAATTGCTTATAAAAATGAATTAACTCAGATTGTGGCGTTTTGAAACGCATCTGCTGGGCGAATTTTAGCAATCGTAATAGCAACTGTTGTAAAATGCATGCTGTCATAATTGTCGTTGTATATAAAATGTGTAAATTGAAGATTGAGGAGGAAACCATGGCTTCATATTTGTTGTTATCATATATATATCTTGTTTTAATGCAGTAATAATAATGCATACATGTATAGCATAACATTTCCAATCTATTTCCTTTTACATCTCAACGATGATTTTCCTTAAGACGCATTTTTTCCTTTGTCAGTTTAGAGCAGAAATAGCTATTAAGTCATTATTAGCTGAAAGCATCTCAATTAATCCCGTGACCGAATGTGTAATTAATCAGATATGCCACTATTAAAGACACTTGTAAACGATTAATTATGATGGGCAGTGAAATCGTGTGCACATTTTTAGATCTAGTCTTCCTTGTTTGCAAGGCTATCGTTTAGAGAGAGATTTTGTTGCAAAAATACATAGCATTAGGTTATAAGGGCATTGCAGAGTTTAAACCATATCAATGTATGTATTAATTGTATGTTTAACAACGGGTGAAAAGTAACAGCCCTTTCCAGGTGTGGAGAGGCTGAGCCAAGAAAACGCATGAAATGTAATGTGAAGGTCACCTTCAATATTTTATTTAGAGTTTGTTTGCCATACGAATTTAAATGATATTTTTTGGGCAAAACATAGCCATACTGCTTAAAAATGAACTTATGTAATTACATAATAATTGGCACCTTTTGTGTATCACAATGAATGCTTTTGTTTTAGAAAAGCTTTTATTATGATTCCCTTGGGAACTTATTCCAGTTGTGTTATCGATTCAGATAAAAGGGTTTTAAACAAATGAAAATGCGTTATTGCATTATGTAACTAAATTGCAATGTAACTTTGGTATTGAAAAGGTTGTATTAGATTGTTTCTTGTAAAACCGATTGGGACTGGAATTTCTATTTATTATTCAGACTTGAAAGTGTTCGCACATATTGCATCGCATAAAAGTACCTAGTAAAAGTTGAGCGCGTTTGCAGAGGAAAAATTTGTATAGCTCTGCGTAATGTTTTTAAGCAGCTAGAATGTTGTTATGATGTCAAGCTATATAGCTATAGCTATACGCGCTATAATATAATCAATTTACAAAGAAATAACCCTTTACAAGACGGATATACTTTTGTATGTATGTATGTATGCAAGGCATAGGATATAAGATCAAGAATGGAGTTTCGGGAGTAAACAAACCACACTTCACACATCCAACAAGAGATAATAGTACAAAAATGCTTGACGTGGCTGCTGTTTTCGTGGTGGCAGATGGATTTCAATGAATGTCCAAAGCATTAAATGTTGAAAGTGGGCATGGGCGCTGACTGAAGCGTCTCATTGGTTAGAAGGAAAAATCGAGTTGTTTTTCTACTGATTACCTATGCATTTCATTTTACGTCACAGGGCAAAGTCGACTTTGCCTGTGGCCAAAGACTCAAAAGCTATTTATTCATACGAGATTAAAAACTGATTAGAAGCTCTTATACTTTAACTTAAGGAGAGTAGTAGTATATAAAGGTGCACAATAAAATGCCTGACTGAAGACGAGACGATATAGGAACCCATTATTGTGCAGTATTGTGTGACCGATGCAATCCTCGTGATACTATAGCATGTCAAATGAGGTAATGTTATTATTATTATGGTGTTAAATACATTTAACACAACACCAAAATGGAAATACGGCAACATAGAAACGTATATCTAATATACAATACAATGAAGTATAAAGTATTCTGCGCGTACTGTCAGAGGACGCCGACCATTTTTTAGAGTAAGAGATTTAGTTCTTTCAGCTGGCAAGTAGGTAGGATTTTGTTTTTAGTTATTGACCTTTGAACGTCTTGATTGAATGGACAGGGTTTTAAGCCAACATGAATGGGTTAAGATAGCTTAGCAGAATTACGTTTGTACATACATTGTGTATGAATATCTGGATTGCATTGCTTTTTAAGAAGTCAAGAGGAGCTCTTTAGGATAAAGATGTGGTGCTGCTGCGGTGGTGTCGTATGCATTAATTCATCTCTATCTATGTTGCTAATTTGCCAGGAGTGGAGTGGATAGACACATAAAGCTTAATTTTATTATGGAGCAGGCACATGTCACTGATGAGGTTAATGGTGAGGCTTGTACTGGTTAAATCCTGAAACATGAGCCCGGCATTCTTTTTGTAGATTTGTGTAGGGAATAGGGAATAATAAAGCTCATTGTAAAAAGTTTTATATTTGTAAACATATAATGGAATGGTGGATAAGTCTTTGGGAAAACAGTGAGACGCATTCATGAGTGGGTGGGATAAATAGTTTGCCGATTTGCACATAGGAGGTCAAGTTAAGTTGAGATTATCAATAAATGACTTCATTTTAGATGTAATGATGCATATGTATTTTTACTATTGCGATGCCATGTGCGTCCACGTCCAGATAAATGTATAATCTGTATTTTTGTCTATACGGCTTTATTCGTCTCATCAACTAATGAATGGGACAGCATTTGATAGGTTTAGCAGAGTATTGACAAACAGGGTTTGCTTAAAAGCAGACTCTTGAGAACGGCGAAGTTGCGCCAAATGTGGACATTGCATTGTGGACTTTGACCTCTTCCAGGAAAGTCCCATATGGTACAGAGTGCTAGACGATAAATGTACACATTGTGTAATCATTAAATATGCATTTACTATGATGAATACAGGGAGGAAAATGGAACTGATAATATTGACGATAGACATTGAATACTGTTTATCTTTGTTTGAGGTTGATATGATGAATTACGAATAAATCCGGCGATTGTTTGTCTGTGAGCTGATAACAGTATACAAATAAGAATTCGTTTTAAAATAGGATTTGATCTTGATGGTTCTGACGACGTAGACTTGGTCATATTTAAATTATTGAGTAACAATAAACACAATAAAAGAATGGTTTATGATTCAAGTAAACCCTTTGTTTATCCAGCGAAGGTAGTAATAGAACTTCCAAGTCAGATACAGTGCTAACAAGCATTCACGTCATAAGGGAATCGGACTCATTATCCTTTCGATTTCGTAAACTCCATTTTATGCGTTGAATTATTGATTCTGCCCTTTCACACACGCAAACACTACAATTCACGATATCAAGCCATTACCTGCTGTCTGTACTAAGATATAGCCTAAATAGTTGTAAAGAAACAAAGGAAACTAAAAATATGATACAATCTTGAATCGTGCGTTGTTAGGAAGTTTGCATAAAAACACGATAAGCACCATAAACAATCCAGCCATGTTGCTAAAAATTCCGGTTATGGCCAGTTAGTAGTCAATAAAACTGTTGTGGTTTTTGGTAGATAAATTGAATTTGCGTAGACATTTTATGCAACATTTGGTAAGCTTGTATGCCCAAACAATTGTCAACCTAAAAAGACGTTTGCATGACTACGTAAATTTATAACCTTCAATGAATCCTACAATCCCAATGTTGAATAAAAAGCAATTTTTCCAAGAATGAATTTGATTGCTCGTACAAAGAAAACATAATTAATCATTACCACACTATGTTTACTCAATGTGTGAAAGTCTGGAAGTCTTGAAGGGTCATGGAAAACATAATTAGCAATTTTCTCAGTAAGAATAAGTAGGGCTTCACAATGTTAGACCCACCTGACTAGGCTACTTGAATTTGCTTGATAAAAAATCACTAGAGAAAAAGTTTTGGTCTAAAATTATGTAGTTTTGTATTTATCCCATTCAACTGCCCCGTTTTTTAAGGACAAATGGTTTACATGCATGTAAACTGAATTTAATCATTTTGTAGATAATTGCCAATTTCATCTCGAGTCCTCGAATTCGAGTCTAGCCACCTAAACCTGTCACACATACGTAATGAAATGTTCGCAGTTTTTATAGCGTAATGACAGCTACACACTTGTGTTTGTTTGTATGAAAGATGCAAATCTGCAGTGGATTATATTAGACAAACGAAGTTGTAGTCCTCAGTACGTTCACTTGATTTCATTGTCATCCCTACAGCCAGGCTACAACTACTCATCTCTCAGCCTCTCATATAATTATCAACTTTTCTGAGTGTTTTTAGACATGAATTTAATTGCGAAAGAGCATGTTCATGCATATATGCGATGCAAGCATCGAATAGAGCTGCTGCTGAGTTGATAAGTTCTGGTCAGGAATAAAATAGCTTACAGTAAAAATGGTTGTTGTCTGCGTTTGCATGCAAAACTGTTCATTGCAAAGAAAGGAGTTTGTTTATTAAAACTACGAATCTTGCATTGCATTTATTCATGTTTTTAAGGCAACCCTTTAAAAATAATGTTTGGAGGAGTGCGAGTGTAATATAATATTCTAACTTTGGTGTGACAAACATTGGCATTTGCGTAAGCTCAACGCAAAACATTAGACTTATTATGATTATGACGCTAGTAAAATTAAATGTAAATAAATACAATGTTTTCTTCAAATAGAGAAAAAAATGAGTGAGTTTTTTTAGCGAATGAGGCTATTAAGCTTGCACAACAATCGACAAAATAGTATTTTCTTGTGGACTTTGGACTTCCTTAAAAACTTGTTTGTTGAACCTGCCTATTAAATAATTACAAAGGTGCTATCTTTCGTGTGTAAGTTTGCATGGTTATACTTATACCCAAACAACTTTACAAAATGCATATCACATAATAGTGGGATAAGTAAGCGGCAAGCGTATGTTTGGCTGATCTGAGTGTAAGGCAGTTTTCGCGATGGATATATGATTAGCAATTTAACGCTATAAAACAATGTAGCTAGGATGATGCGCATGATAACTATTACGATAATTGATACTGTTTTATCAATTGGGCTATATCTATTGAAGCATGCAAATAAGTTTACTTCAAAATAGCATATTACTACGTATATGTATGTAATCCTACAAAGTAGCCGGTTTTAGTCATCAATGAACTTACGTTTGATGATCTTGAACATGACTTATGTTCAACTTTGAGACGATATTGTTGCGGCTTAGGAGAAGAAACCTTTTAACGAGGCCAGTTAGTGCTTAATTGTTGTTGCAAATTGTTCACGCAATAATTAGCTAAAGCACTATTTTTGGGAAAACCAAAAAAGTCAGTAGTCATTTATTTTATGGTGGTATGACCTAATAATTGGTCATTGAGCTTCTATTTGTCAGTATGTCGTAAAGGAATTCCAGATTTAAAATTAAATACGAGTTAAATGCTCCAAAGTTTAAAGAAGCGCACAGACTTGAAAGGAAATATTGCGAGTTTCTAAACGACACAACGACACACCTACCTTCTTATCCATATTTTGCCAATTTTATCATGACTTCTTCCAGCCTTTGTACAAACCCTTTTATACATCCATTATTTATTTAAATGATATATTTTTATGTACAACAAAATTTTACACGGTTCAAAGTTCACCATGTCATCGATCGAATTTAAATGAATGCGCAGTTAGGTTTTTTTCATAGTGGACCATGGATCTCACACTTTAAGATAAGAACTTCCAGCTATCAATCAGCAAACCAAAATCGGTAAAGTAAGCGGAGTAGTAGGTTGGTATAATTATAATTTATACTATGTGAAGAGTATATGTCAATTGTTGAAAAGCTGTCCATTTGAAGCATTTAGACAATGTATTTTGCTTATAAGAAATGGTACATTTGTAAAAATTACTTCTTTTGTAGTATTTACTTAAAAAGGTGCCTAAATATGACGGGGGTGTTTCCAGAGTATGCAATGCAGCGCTTTTTGCATTTCAGCATCCCCCAATACCACGTAAGAGTTAAATTTTACATAGTAACGTCATTTTCTGCTAGCATTTTTATGTAGGCTATCGAGTTTGATTATGATTTCTTAAAACGATAGGCTACCATGTGGCTTTCATACTAACATACATAGTCTCACGAGCAGTGGGGTGACATAAATTAACGAGTTAGGTACATAAAATACAGACATGATGGAAGTCATACATTGTGCAAACTTGTGAGTTGAATAGGTAATTTTGTCGTCAGTACTTGAAAAGGACCATGAAATTTATTTTGCTCTGAACTAACTAACTTGTAAGTAATAACTTCTCTGTCTCTGTTGGCTGTGCATTATAATATTATTAAACTAGCAACAAATCTGGCGTTCTCAGCATATATGAAACATATCTCACGAATCAACAATCCCCTTAAGTTTTAGCCTCCTTTTTCTTTTTCAGCTGAATATAACATTTTTATATATTATACATACTACATACCTACATTTTTTTGCTGTTTATTTATCAACTTTACTCACTGACCAACATACCAAGCAAACGTCCTTTTACCTTCAACTGATTATCATTTATGCATATATTTACTCAATAAAGTATTGTTGTGAGTATCTATGAGAGAGGATGAGAGAGCAAGAAGTCTAAAATATGTTACCTAGTTCTCGTCTTGTATTTATTCTGCATGCATGCATGGGTGCAACAACAAAGAATTATAGTTTCCTTCAACCCTTCCAGATAGTACGCTAATTTGTGTTGTCTGCAACGCATTCTCATTTTTCTGCTGCACTTGTTCTCAGAGGAAGAGCAGTTTTACAGTACTTGCACACTTGGAGTTTAAGCCTGTTAAAAGTTCAAACTTTTCACCTTACATTACATAGCGTCTTTTGCTCAAGGAAAGGGTAAATACTTCTTAGATTGAGTGCAAGTCGGGCACCTAAGGATTATATTTGGAAACAAGTTGCAAGGTCTTGATTGAGTACTTAAAGCACTTATTTATTTACATGGGCATGTTCCGAGTTTGGATCTAAAGTCTTACGTGACACAAAGGAAAAGGTATTGTGTTCATTGTGATCTAGTTGAGAAAGGGTCAAGCTAAATATAAACTTTTGGTGCTTCCTAAACTTTTCCGAAGTCCTATCCTGGCATGTTGTACGAATGACCTTTGGGATGCTGATTGTGTCTACAATGTAGAAATAATAACCTACCTGACAAATATATCTTTGTATGATTGGTTAAGTTATTAAAGGCGATTGAATATGCTCCGCTTAAAGCAGTTCTTGTGGAGGCTCGTTTACGCAGGCCTTGTCAGTGTCATTTCATGCATCACACCGTTAGTGACCAAATCTAGCAAATTTGTTCTTTAGATTTAGAGAAATTCTTAGTCAAATGCATACGTGCGAAATGCAGTGGAAAGAACAACGCTCCATTGTGTAATTGTAATTTATAAAGACAAGTGAACTTTCAAATTCGTTCTTTTCAAAGGATTTTCGCATTAAATAGGTCACACCAATATTTTGGGCCGCCTGCTCATCGAAAAAATCATCAGCATTAGTGTTTCGAAATAATTTCAAACGCAAACCAAAATATGTTGCCTGTTTTTGACGAGGAGAGAAACCAACAGGAGAAATCTAAAACTCTGGAAGATCACCTTGATATTTTCCTCGTACGTTACTCAACAACCTTCAGATAAATGTCTTTTACGTCTTAGTATTAGTTGTACTAGCTGACATCAGGCGCGTCATGGAATATGTGTAGAAATTATGGAGATATTTAGACTAACAGCAATATTGTATGTATAATTTCGTCGATTGGCTGATTGTTATGTTTATTGTTACGTTTTTGTTTCCAGAACAATATCAGATGTGGAATCTACCCAGGTTCTATTAAAGGCTTGACAGTATCTGTCGCCACTTTAGGATCAGTTTATTATGCGGGATACGATCCAACTTGCGGACTTATCCCATGGATGAAAGAATATTTGCCCAGGTATTTAATGATCAATGTTCTTCAAAATTACAGACTTGTCCTTAAAAGAATTTTGGGAGAACATTTAAATGATTTTGGAATTTGTTTACAGCGGGCCTCTGGGCGAAGGTTTAAGCTGTACAATCGTTGGCATTGCAATATGGGGCACCACGATTTTTGCTGTTCGAAATGTGCTCAAGATGCTATTCCAGTACAAAGGATGGATGTTCGAGCAACGAGGCAAAGGTAGAAAAGTTTCACTAGCTACCAGGCTATGGTATATGGCAGTACGTTTACTGTCAGGATGGAACAGACCTATGTTGTACAGCTTCCAGGGTTCATTACCATCCCTACCTTTACCTTGCTTGGAAGACACTATGAGTAGAGTATGTAATCAGTTCAATTCCAAACAAGTAAATTGTTAATTACGATTACATGGACCTAATTGATCATTTTCTTCCTTTTAGTACTTACGGTCTGTACTTACGGAGCTCTTATGTTTCGTCGTGCAATTGAGCGACAGTATTTGGAACCGGTATGTAGAAATAAAGCAATATATTATTCCAGAACTCTCTTGTTTTTAATTGAAAATATTTTCGTCTCAAATCTACCATAATACGTGCATTGTTAATTTATTTTCTAGATCATGATCCAAGGGTTAGTGCCACTTTGCTCATGGCAATATGAGAGAGTGTTCAATACAACCAGATTACCTGGTGAAGAGACTGATCGTATTCAGCACTTAGATGACAGCACATGGATCGCTGTCTACTACAAAGGTCGCTATTATAGAATGCCTGTTTATTACAAGGCCCGCCTAATGGAGCCTGCCGAGCTCCAGATCCAGTTTCAACGAATCCTTGACGACAACAACTCTGTGCCTGAAAAAGGAGAAGAGAAGCTTGCAGCTCTTACAGCTTGGGACAGGGCTAGCTGGGCTAAAGTCCGTCATCAGTATTTCTCCAAAGGACCAAACCGAGTCTCTTTGGATATTATTGAAAAAGCTGCTTTTGTGGTTGCTCTTGATGAGGATGATTATGATTTTGATGTCGTAAGTTTTACTTTTATTTACTCTTAAATGAAATGAAACTATTTTGTACGACAGAGCAATCAGTTAACTCAAAAACCTATTATTTTGCAGAAAAACCCAAGCAAGCTTAACCATTTTGCTGCTCGCATGCTTCACGGAAGTGGCTATGACAGATGGTTCGACAAGTCTTTTACTCTTGTGATTGGAAGAAATGGACGGGTATGTTTGTCATTGCTTTTCGCCTTCCACGTAAAACCAATATATTATGTTAATCTTATATTAATCAAATTTGTTTCAGATGGGATTCAATGCTGAACACTCATGGTAAGTCTGGTGAAACAAGTTACTACAAGTAGTTTTAGTTCAGTCAGTAATTCAGGTTGGCGGAGCCTTTAAGTAGTCTCATTGACTTCTGAAATGAACATTGATCAGATTTTAATGATTCAATATAAAAGTATCTAGGATTCTTGAACAAATAACGTTTAGATAATTACAAATGTGGATCCATAAGCTAAGTTGTATCCTATGTGATAAGCGTTGTTGATAATATGGAACTGGCAAGTGCAAAAGTAAATCTTGGCTTGATATGCATGTTGAATGATTCTAAAATTAGCAACTCGTGCATGTGCAATCATAATGTATTTGTTTGTAATACTA
>JAHZNG010003849.1:0-31959 GCA_027744375.1 Orchesellides sinensis | reverse complement strand
AATTTTACTGAAATCGCTCGTAGATTCACAGAAGTTTCTGTATCGGGTAGTGAGAATACAGGGCTACAGATAATTATTTCATTTTTATGCTCGCTCCCCCCTACAACATAGTCTTACTTGAACATTCGAACCACAAGACGAATAATCATATATATATTATATTGCCTACAAAAGTCGCAAACCCTTTTCCCCCATTTCTCTGTGTTAGTGACTTGCACACGCTCTCTTTTCTCTGGCTATGTTTATTATGGTTGTTGAGAATGGGAAATCATGGAATCCTTTTAACAACACACATGCCCTACCATAAATACGTACTTCTATACCATCACATTTTTGCAACAAACTTCAACTACATCTTCTCCACTTCCTCGTCCTCTTTTTCAGCACACATGCCATGCACACACATTTCTCATCTCTCTTCTTTTTTCATCTTCTCTTTCCATCCATGTTGGTGTTGTTCTACCCTACTCTACCTACCACCATGCCTAACCTACAAGATCAACAGCAGCAGAAGAAGAGAGCATATTGTATGTAGTATGTGTGGCAGCTAGTTGCTCTCTTTCACTTTCTACTCAAGTCGCAAGCCCAAAGCGCAGCGGTTTACTATCAACATCGGAAAAAGCAGTCCGTCGGTTCAGTGAAGGGAAGTAGTCGAGTCAGTTGAAAACAAGTTTTGCAACAGGGATATCGCACCCAAGTAGCGCACACACTCACGGAGCAGGTTTATATTATACAAGGCAAACTTAAAGCGTGTGAGGAAGAAAGCTAAAAAGGAGAAAGAAATTCGATTTTGTTAACGCAAAAAAATGCAATAGTTTATCATGTCATACTTACTCTAATTTTATTCCTGGTGTTTACAACATACCTGCTGCTTTGTAAGGTTTACTGTCACCCCAGAAAAGGTTTAAGAGATATTTTTAAAATACGTGACAAAACATGCCTACTATCCATATATGTACAGCGTGTTTGCAAAAAAAAATCTGTCAAGCAAAATTTATAAGAAGTGACCGTAGGATCCTATATCATTTAAAAACATTGTGTATAACACTGTGAACGTGACTTAGTGTCCAAAGTGTTGTGCTTACTTTTGAAAATATATTGGTCTGAGGCAACAAACGACTCTAGTGGCCATTCATTTTAAAATACCCGTCAGTGTACATGTCTCAAATACGCGTTTAAATTTTTTTTCATACACCTTTAAACATTTGTTTAAGATACATTTATAAAGTGCAGTCAAACTGCAATTCATACTGTATTTTCCTGGCCCATTCTGTATATTTTTGAACAAGTAAACAAGACAATGAAAATGTTTTTGTTGTTCCTACTTCACTGAAGATATAGCAGAAAATTGTGGCTGTATTATATCAACAACGAAAGGTGACAAGTGGAATACAAGAAGGGAATGAAGTGGCTGAGACAGCGGATTGTATTGTCAAAGGCTACCGACAAAGAAAGTGTCCAAGAAAAAGCGTAAGTCTTTTAAATGTATAGTGTTGAGCATGCAGCCATAAATAAATGATTAAGATACGACATTCATATACATAGCTTTGAATTCATGTATTAAGCCACATACGAAGAGTAGAATAGAAAAGACATGAGAGAAAACACTTGACTCAGCACATTTTCTTTTGACATTCATTATCGTCGATTAAGGAGAAAGAAAGTTGTGTCCACTGCATGTGTGATATCACCAGAGTACTACGTTCACATTCCTAAGTTTAGTAGAAAAATCCAAATAAACGATTTTGAAAACTTTGTACGAATCTAATCTGAACAATTTCAGGCAACGTTTGCTTTTGTGCAACTATTTTATTTTTACGACACAGATTTTCAAGCCAAGATGAATGGGTTATGATAGAATTTAAGCACGTAGCATGTAGCCATATTCCTGTAAGCACCGAGACTGGATATTGTATTACATTGCTAAGACATGTACAGGGACAATGCAGAGATATATTTATATTAAAAGCGAATTGTTATTTAATTTATAATGCTTGAGTCGGCGGAAATGTGCATAGGTAATATGGTTTAAAAACATCTCGTGTTTACAAGTATCTACTTTTTTGTGTATTTTAAACTAAAATATAATTTTTCACATAAACACAGCCTTCACGGTACATTTGTACAAGGTAAAATTGCTGTTCATTTGTAAAATTCTTCTGAAATGTCGGAAGTATTTAGATTATGCAAAGTAGACCCCGGAAATATCCAACTCCTTGGTAGTTACTTTATATGTATGGGTTTAATATTAATTCCACCTTGATATGACCGAGGACCACTACTCCTTTCGCAAAGTTAAATGAACTATGCGGCCGTGAATTATTTAATTTTGGAACTGTCACTGTAAATTTACTGACTCTCCTTTTTGTTGTTCTTTTACTTATGTATATTTTGGGAGTATACCTACCTGTGTCACCAGTTTAGGTGAAACCCAGGGAGTAGCTTTTCCCATTAGATGCAAACAAGGAAAGCTAAAAGTTTAAGTTGATGTACATAATTTTAATTGATATGCATACATGTAAATATATGAATTTGAATGCTATACGCCTTAGGAAAATTCAACTGTTTCATGTCGAGTCGAGTGTTCCATTGTCACTCGCCTTGTTTTCTCTACCTTTTAATAATACAAACTAACTTTTTGTTTTAATTTAGTGCAAAGCTCTAAAACCAACTCCATCGGGATGAACACATTTTTCTGCATGAGGAGTTACGGTATGGCTATTTACTGAAACTATATACCTAGCGCATATATGTACACAATATATTACATAGGTACAACCATGAATCCTTAGGGAAAGCAAAAATTTACCTACATAAAATAGAACTAGAAAGCATGTCTTGTGCTAATAAATCTCGGCTTAACCAGAATATCCACAATGATCTCCAGTAATCTCATTCAGAGTGAGGAACTCTTATACATCGGATTATACAAACTGGATTAATAAATTAAGAGCGTGCAAAGCAAAAATAAACATGCCAACACTGCCAAACATCAGAAAATTCAGTTTGTTTCCCAGTAATAGTACACTCTAAGTCTAAAGCTCTCAAGGTACTGGAGAACATCAGTAGTCAAAATCAGAGTGCAAAAAAGGTCAAAAGGATGAACCGAAAAGTTTTGCTGTAGAGTTGTAGTTGTATGCTATTTACTTCAGTTCATTCTCTGATAATGTCATGTCATGACAAGAAAAATAATATATCCCATAGAATCTACAGTCTTTTCGAAGAAGAATTAGAGAACGTACATGTTTTTGTTGGAATAGTAGGCAAAAGAGAAATAAACTAGCGACGTAAACATAAATACACACATTATTACTTGACTTTGTGTATATATTTGTATCTCCAGAGCACAGTTGTACAAAGACATTCTGTGTTTATGCATCTGCAACTTTTATGGATGCATGTTATTGGCGAATTGTTTTTTTAAGTTTTGTGGTCACTTATCACCGTCACTGCATATCGTTCTACACAAAACTACATACAGAAATACGTATGTATGTTATGCAGTCAAATAAGCTATTTACCGGTAGACCTTATATCCACAAAAATATTTCTGCAACGCACTTCGTCTATTCATTCTTGGATTATTCTAACACTTTCCATCGTCTTTCTATACCAGATCTCTTGTCATTACACTCAAATCTAGCAATCAATCCACCCAGATCTAAAAGCATTCATGTAAGTATTTTATGTACCTATACATACATTGGCGGTTGTGTGGTTGAATACACTTGCTGCTTCCGTGATGTGGGATTCTCGTCTGTTTTATATCGATGTTTATGTTGATGATACTCTCATCGCGCTCATGTGCTCAGTAGAACGCAACATCTAAAAAAATACATCACATTTACCAAAGCTGCTTGCATCACACTATGCTAAGGGAAAGTAGTAAAAGTAATCCACATGGCCAGTGAGAAGAAAGGGAGAAAAAAAGCAGCGACCAACAGTTAGTTGACATGACTAGCATGCATTATGAATGTAGAGATGCTTTATATTTGTGTGCTCAATGTATCGCATACACATGTCATGCCACCCGATATAACCGCATATAATGTCTCCCACACACACATGTCCACCCCGTCTTCGCGTTACATCTGCTCGAATGATAAGCGTCCTCAAAAAACATTTGTTGCAAGAAAAGACAATACGCTTCGCTGTTTACTTTCTTGCACATATATACAATGGTTGGTGGCTTAGTAGTATGATATTCACGTAAAATGTTTATACCCATTAGTATGTGCATATGTACATATATGTGAGATGCTTATATACCAGTAGCGTTCTTCTATTAGTATATGTATATGTATGTAGCATCCGAAGTCTAACCAGACCTACATGGAAGAGTGAGCCGATCGATTTTTGATTTGGCATGAGAGTGTGTCTTTTACTTTTGAGCCATCACGTTTTACGTAAACTATACTGGCGAAAAGAGATGAAAGGCTGGGTTCCTATAATTCTTTCATGATTTTGAGGAGTTTACAGTCTCATAATTTATTCAGGTCTTTACACTGGTAGGTTATGCTATGCATAACTGAAATGGTATCTTACAGTATGCCTTGGAAGGTCAAGAGTAAAATAAAATCTGGATAATAATACCAACCAACACCAACATATTAGGCCATTGAAAATATTTTTGCATACGGTGCACTTCAAATTAGCTGTGTACTTTCCCTTGTTGGTTTGTTGTTAATGACTGGCGACAGATTGACAAAAGAATGGAAAAGGAATATATCAAAAGGAGCTATACCATTCCCGTATTCATTTATTTAATGGAATTGTTTACCTGAATGCCTATTAGGGCGGAGTATTGATGATTATGAATTAATAGACTGGATAGCACCAGCAAGGAATGACGATCAATATGTATTGATTTTAACATAAAGTATATAGTTTCATTGGAAGAAGCTTCTTGTAAAATGGTGATTGTAATAATGTCTTGATCAAACAATACTGATGCGTTCAATGATTGTAGTTGGGCTTGAAATAAAATGTTACACTATTCTGATGGATGATGACACATATTTGTATCTAAATAAACTGCGATAAGAGAATTGTGTGAAGAAAATATCTGATAAAATTTCTATCAAGATCATTATCGCATCTCACCGTCACCTCCGTATTACTCTTTTGTAGTATTTATATTTTGCAACTGGCTAGGAATTGCTTGGGTACAAAGAAAGTATATTGCTGGCAGATCATATGTGTGCACTGTATTTTGTTTTATTGCTGACATGATTTCTCATATTTCTTCCAACACATTACAAAAAGTTCATTATTTATCAAGTGAACCAAAAGCCTACGTGACAAAAAGCAATAGTTTCTCAAGAAATGTCATCAAATGCTATATTTCTCACATTTCGGAGGATATGAGAGGCAGGTTTGTGAAAGTGGGATGCGTTTTATGCTCTTACTTTCTGCAATGTATGGAAACGTCGATACAGAGAAACACGATAAGTATGAAACATTACTTATAAATAACGTCTTGAACGAACTCCGTCTTTCGTGTAAATAACACATCCACAGTGTATCATCCGTGGAAAATGAAATATAACTTTTAGTGTGCGTACTTAACGGAATCGGAAAAATAGCCAAGTCGGAAAATAGAAATTCATATAATGTAGCAAGAAATTACACATAATACATATGTTGAACCGCATTGTTCTCCTAGCAAAAAAGCACTATAACGAGCGTGCCTACTATTACCCATGAGGTTAAAGAAAATTGAACCTTTCTTTATCCTGTACTATTTTCATATTCCTATTGTTGGGAAAAGCAGTGAACCTTTCGTTAGATATACATGATATCTCACAAATGTTATTGAGAGAACAGGTCGCATTACTTATATAAAGGGTTCATACGCAACTGCAATTGTTCAGGAAGAATAGAACACGTTCTGGTACAATACTGGAAAAGTACATTTTACATATAATACCAAGCTTAATGGAGATAAATAATACATGGAACCTATATGTAATTGTGTGAAGCATCACACGTAGAAACGCGTCATTAAGATAGTAGAAACGTGCAAACTATTTGTTCATCTTCCCTATTCACTAGCAGCATCCGAATATTTCATGTTAGTTTGCTTGGAAAATGTGTTCATGCAAAAAGCAAAACCAAGACCCATTTCACACTATTGCTTTTTGTTGTAATAAAGCCTCAGAAATGGGAAAGAAGCAGTTTTGGTTCAGTACTTTGGCACAGATTGATTATTACTGTAATTAAGACGAATCGTTTCCGCTAAGTTGACTTGACGCTATACTTTCCTGACACTTACACTGGTACTACTACGCACAAGCAAAAAGTACACGGTGTTCTTATAAAATACCACCAAGCCTTCTTTTTTATCCTCAGCATCCGTTCATTCATGTCTTAATAACTGCCATACATTTACTGGACCAAGATAGACTTCCTCCTTTTTTGGCTACTGGGCATTTTGTGCAAAGTGAGGGCTTAAATGCTTTTAAAGCTGTTTGGATCTAGTAAGTACAAAAAGAAGCTTAGTGCTTACTTGCCTAAGGTTTTTGATATTCACAAGACATGACTAGACTAGTAAACTTTTACTTACTATGTACATATTAAGTCTAACTGGACTGGACATACATACTGTGTTTAAAAATGAAATAAGGTATCATCCAGTCCTTCACAGATACCGTTATAGTATCTTGTTGTCGTTATATCAATAGAAACAAGGGCTTGAACCGAACGGGTAGGTATGTATATCAGACGGGGTTAAAGTACACATGCATCACACGAGTTTTTTTTGGTTCGTGGAGCTCATAATTTGTTCTTCCTGGATTGAATTGGATGGAAGCACATAATGGAACAGTGGGCATTCATGGGGTATTTTATATAGAATGTATATAGGTACATAATAAGAGTATTTACTATTATTATTAGACCACAAAAAGGTTCTTTGAATGACTATGTTGATTACGTTGCGTTTTACTTGGAGATAAAACCAACTTTGAGCAGTACATCAAATTGCATTCTTTCTCCTCCTGCACATAGCCACTTGAGCGAGTAGATTTGTGCTGATCAGTCAACTATGCAGCGCAGTACTAGTACATATATTACTGGAGAATGCACAATTTGTTAAAGGTAGTTACACTTCCACTTGAAAAAGTTTCTCACTCGTTTGGCTCTAGGATAGGCGACAATACTGATTTCAGTAGCAGTTACAATAAAAAATTAATGAGAGTGAATGAACTGTGCGGATGCGCCAAGCAATATTATATAACTGAGGAATAAAAAGTAAAATCTTCCACTTAAACGTATGGAGCAGAACTTCGAACGACATCCTATTTGGCATGCACATACTTATGGCTTAGAATATGCTATCAAATCAACTAAAAGGCTTTCAGCAAAAAGTACTTATGTATATCAAACCCAATTTTAAGGAAACTTTATCGGACATTTTGGACATATCTCTTGTCACTTCAAGCAAGGAAAATAGCATAGAGACGATATACCATTGGGAATTATAACATCTCTGTTGTATGTATGTGTAGCCATACGCCATACTACAAGCCATGTATCGGGAAGTCAATGATCAAATTAGGATTAGGAAATCTACTCCTATGAAACGGATGGAACATTTAGTGTTGCTTCACATTTTATTAAATTACTTTTAAAATAGTAGTTTCGTGTTTTTGCTGTGGTGCAAAATATGTGCCAGGACGTACTTTTTGATTATAAAGAATTGGTTGCGTAATTCTACTTTACTTGTAATTGAGCCTGGAGTCTGCAGAAACAATTTTTGCATTTAGAGTAGCTTACATTTATAAAGCTTTTATGTACATTAAATATGAATGAACATAACAGTGATACAAAATAAAAGCTCAATGCAATGACGCTGCTTACTGTTACGAGTCAAACGAAGAACTACGACATTTATGATTAAAATTGTAAACCAAAGTAGAGAAGTTGGATTTGTTTGTTTATATAAAAAAAATTTAACTTGCAATCAAGTCATGAGCAGATGCA
The DNA here is from genome assembly GCA_027744375.1 of Orchesellides sinensis. Classification (NCBI taxonomy): domain Eukaryota; kingdom Metazoa; phylum Arthropoda; class Collembola; order Entomobryomorpha; family Orchesellidae; genus Orchesellides; species Orchesellides sinensis. The sequence goes on along the minus strand of JAHZNG010003849.1, from coordinate 23,976 downwards.
TGCAGTGTAACAAAAGAAAATGTAGCATAATAACTCCTTGCCTAAAACAACTTTCGCAAATCAATTTCAATAGAAATCTAATACCTAGGTGAACAATAGCAAAAAAGAGACGCATCCGTAGTTGCACCAAAGATAATAATGAGATTATGACATGAAACTATCCTAAGAATGAAGAAGGATCAAAACAAACACTCTATCCAGTGTTTGCAAAAAATTCCTCTGCTACATGGGCAAATTGACAGTTCGTTTAGCTTGACATGGTGATCCTGCTTGTGATGAGGATAATTTTAGGAAAGCGATGATGAAGGTGGGTGGCAGTGGTATGGTATAATGTAGTATATAGTATCACATCAACAATCCCAACATGTGCACCTCAGTATGAACGCAACGCTGCTTTATATGATTTAGCAGTATGATCATTTTGCATGACTTCCTATAGATAGATTAGATTCACAAGAAATGGAAAATCGATTTCCTTTTATTCTCTTTAAGAGAAAAGCCTAAGTCATAGCAGCTCTCTAAGTTTCTGGAATTCTTTATATAGTGTGGCACACTATGTTGTACGAAATTGAATGGGCCATATCAAACCCTAATACAGTTCTGCGAAAGTAAAAGCCAGCTGGGTCGTTGGAGGAGGATCATGACGCATATCTATGTTCATTTTACATGAAACTCGAAACAGTTTTATGTTATATTTCTACTAATATATGTATGCTTGCGTACGTATATTATTGAACTATTTATCATCGCCAGAAAATTTAGCCAAGCTTCCTAAATTGCCGGAGATAGGTGGTACAGGGATATTACATGCTTTCAAGATATGTTGCCTGAATTTTAAACATTTTTTAAGAATACCAATACGCGTGGAAAGAGATTTACGTGGAAATATCTCACTCTGTTTTAGTTTCATTTCATAAGGCAACGGCAACTGAGTGTGCGACTCCAGATTCCAAAAAATAATAGAACCTGTAATGGATTCATTAGCTGGATTCAAAGTAGTTACAGCAGGATTAAATCTTTTACACCAGATCATAAACGATTCATACATACATTCATACAATTATCTATACAGGCATGGCATACAATTCAGTAATACAGCAACTGTCATACTGTCAATTGTACCCTTATTGTATTGTACCCATTATCATACGCCGTATCATAATTGTTTAGTTCTGGTTTCCGTCTCATTATCAATTTTCGAACATACGAGTGCCTTTAACAATAAAATACGCGTGTAGTTTTTATCTCCATTGCTTCCCATGCTGGATATACGGTTCGGATCATGTTATGTTATTGTCTTGTTAAAGCTTAGTAAAGTACAAAATGTTAAACCAAGATTTGATAACACACACGTCTCGCGACAAGTCAGCCTTCTGCTCAGTCGGCAAATAATTGGCTATGGCTATAGATTAGACACGTGACTTCGTGTATCTATTTCCTATAGCGTATTGAAACCAGTGAAGCTAGTTCAAAATTGCCAAATAGGTGATAAAAGGTCATCTTCCAACAATTTCATATATTCTATAAATGTGTGTTTTGTCAAGATCCAAAAACCAAACAAAAGCTTCGTTGAATCCTTTTTTTCTGGTTTTTTTAAACAGAACAGTTGCCCAAATCAGTTTGTGAAAAACTTGGCAAAACGCTGCAATAGAAAACATTGATTGTGTTTAATGTTCATGTGCATTGATGTTAGACAACAGTGGGATATGTCAGGTAATGACAGTAATTGAGAAGTCTTAGCAATTGAACGAAAATGTTCACAAGCTTTACCAGCTCGTAAACTGTCTTAAGAGCCATATTCGAGGATCCCACAAAGTAACATACAAAAGATGCAAAATTCAAAGCATTACAACTAAAAAGATAAAATTTTTGATTAAAATACTTCAGTAAATGAGATTACATAAGTATTGTTTAAAGGCATTTGTGAATACTGGTTGTTCATTTATAAACTATTACAAAATTAATTTGTTGTCATCCTCAGCAGCGTTGCATTACATTGTTGAATCAAAATTGTATTTGACTCGAAAAAAAAAACTACAATCAAATTTGACAAAAAACTGCTTCGAATGAAATTCTGTTGTCCACGGGACATCCATACTTTTAACCTGAAACCAAGTATGTTACCGTCATCAAAAGCTTACTGACAGAGAAAAGCAATCTACGCTCTAGTTTTTTATGCAAACAGACAACGCGCAAGCACAATACAATACGAAGTCGTACTATATTAGGAACGTTTTGCTCATAAATGTATATACATTTCGAAAACCGTATTCTTTTATAAACAAATAGCAAACACATTATTACTGCATATTTTTGTAAACTTCACCGTGAGATGAAAGTATGAGAAGCATGGTAGATATGTAGATGGAATGAAATCAAAGAAAAAGATTACTTTTTTTATTCTTTTGTCAGGCGAAGGGAAAGCAAATGAAAAAATAATTTTCTCCGCTTTCTCGTTTATCTTCCTTTCACTCATTCCTGGAATCTCCCATCATCGTTGGGATATTCCTTGCAGAGAATAGAGAATGATTAAAGGAGACATGCTATTAACGATAAGTACATTGCACATTGTTCCATCATGCATTCATTCGTCTTCAAAAGTCAACAACGAACTATGTATATACAATATATATATTAGATGTATCAAGATATTCCTACCACTTCCAACTTCCTGTAGACTTAGGTAATTGTATTTTTTAAACCTATAGCTATATACTACAACAACAAAATTTTGGTTGTTTTATAAAGCCTTTGCATAAAGTTAGGCATGTATTATACCTTTTGAATATATGTGTGTGTGTGTTGCCTAAACTATTTCATCTTTTTGTAGCCGCAAATCCACATCAAGCTACTTCATTACATAAGTTCTTTAACCATCCTCACACCACCCCCGCGTCGTGTCCCGATCACTCTTTAAGACTATTGTGTTCCAGAAAATAAGGCACTCTCCAACGTGTAGTTTAGAGGTAGGGTTAGGTACGGTAGTGTTGTAGGAGAGAGCTTGAGAGAACTTAAGACTTAAGACAGTCAAGACGTAGTTTCTTAGAATATATTTCATGTTTATTTCTGCTCGGTCAATGGCAGATGACGGATATTCTACAGGTACACATTGCTTGTAAAAGAACTCTGATGTTTTTGGCTCTTACATCTTAAGAAAATGTACTCCACAACTGTGTACAGTAACATACAACTTATGAACTTTTAGGTATTCATATATCCACCATAACATGTCTGTTTTCTTATACAATATATCTGTATTAAATTCAACTTTATTATTATGATTATGAGTTTGCCAAGCAAACCTAAATATACATATCATGGTTTGCAATCTTTCAGAGAATACGTGAAGGTAATTTCTCTTGCCCCAAACAGCACCAGCTGCAAATTATGAGCTTCTTATACCGTTTACAAAAGTAGTTTTGAGATTTTTGCATTTACAGCGACTGCAATTTTCATACAACCACACACAACCCCTTTTCATGCTATAGGAATGGCCGAAAGTTTGCGCCTGGAGTTTGTTTGTTTTTAAGGGAAAATTGAACAGAGGTTTTGAAGTAGCTTTTAGAGTAAAGAATACACTATGTAAAATGAATACCAATATTATATTAGCATTACATACATTTATAAACTTGTTTATAAAGTTTAGTTTGCCTAACATTGGTATGAGGAAGCGATTATAGTACGCATAGATGATCAACTACGGAAGATATGTTTTTTATGTTCAGTTTTTATGTTCAGTTTTTAATTAGACAATATTAAAAAATAATTTAAATTCCAAATGCAATATAACATATTTTAGTCAGTAGCATAATCCTGGCTTTGAGACTCCTTTTCATATTCAGAATCAGTCCCGGTTGCTGACGAAGGAGTTGGCTTTATGACGGTTTGCTTAACGTTTTTTAATGAATCAAGGCTAGGCGGAGGCTCACGATCTTCGAGGGGAACTGAAATGCATGAATGCTTCCCACCAAATGTACTGGTTGAGCTAGGCTCGGTAATCTCTGCGATTGGAGTTAGGCACCTAGATGGATCTGGGTCTTTTTCATGGACACTTTGAGATTCTGTATCTGCAGTCGTATCTGTAACTGAATGTATTTCAACTGTTGGCATGATTGAATCTTCAATACGAAGCTTTTTGAACATTTCTAAACGTGACGCCAGTGCAAGTTTCATTCCATCCGGGATCGGAAGGAGTGGATATGAAGGGATGTCCTCATCATCGCAAACTGGCAGCAAATGTTTAAAAATTACGGGTTTGCCCATAATTACCTCTTTAACAATCATAAATATGACGACTAATGTTTACCTGATGTATCTCTATCAGTGATTTTCATCAGCTTCTCAACGACTGCTAGTTTGTCCAGAATAACAGAGGCAAAGTGATTGCGAATGCATTTCTCCCAAGGGTGGTGGGGATTTTGGAGCATGTGCCATGCAGAATCCATTACTCGAACGTAAACGCCTTGATTGTACAGTAGTGTCTTGACTTTTGCACGTTCTGTGTTTTGTTCGGACTGTTTTTTTGAATCCACGTAGTACGGAGTTGGGGTGAAAATCAAGGCTGAAAATATGCAATACAGAACTTGAGCATTGCATAACAGTTTTCCTTAAAACGATAGGATTCTAACACCAAAAATAACCTATTTACCTTGAAGATTACTTAGGAATAAAGCTATGTTAGAATACGATTCATTTGAAGCTTCCCAGGGAATCGAGCTCACACAAACGTTTCCATCAAAACTTAGCAAAGGGTGGAGCTCAAGAGTGTAGCTGACATAATGAGCAGCAGGACGTGACTTTGGGAAGTCAGCAGTCAATTGAATGTCAAAAATAAAAAGACCATCCTCGTAAGGGGTTTTTGTAGGACCGACCATCAAAACTGATACAAGATCCTAAATCATGAAAAGTAGGAATACATATAACTCCACAGTAAAGAATAGATAAAACCGCTTTCATAAAGAGAATTTGCTTAATAAATTTTCTTTTTACCAAACGATTTTCATAGCATCTTATCCAAACCCCTTCAGGAACGTTTTCTTTCTGTTTTAGAAAACTAATCTCCTGTTCAATATTTTGAGCAAATTGCTTTCCAAACTTTTGAGAAGCAGAACATTTGTAATAGCGATGACTTTCAGGTGCAAATGCTAACAGCTCAAACGCTGGTTCATCCCAAAGTGTAGTTGCATTATTTTGGTTTTGAGGATTGTTGTTATCAAGATTAAACACATCCAGCTTTTGATCACTCACATCTACTTGCTTTTTGCTGGGATCATATTCCAGTTCCAACTGATAAGGTGGAAGAACCAAATCGTCTTGAATCCAGGTTCTTGAAAAGAAACTCCAATGACAGCGTTTGTTGAGAGCAACCACCTGGTGAGGATACACTTCGGTTTGAAAGTTATCGGATGATTTGATAATCACCATTTTTCCCTCCAGTACATTGACATCGGTGACCACTCCAGATGGAAATTTTGTTGTGGATGAGTCCCGCGGGAATACAATGGTTCCTCGGTGATACATGGAGTACTGATTGTGAGGTTTGATGTCAAAGACGGATACCTCGTGTATACCTTCATCGTTTCCGTTGATAATCCACCGAATATTAACTTTCCTGGAGCGTGATTTGGCTGAGTATAATCACATATAATGTAAATTAAATTAATTTAAAATACCACTACTTGGTCTATTTAGTGGTGGATTTATATTATTATTACCTAAATCGTTACTCTCCATAACCACACCATATTTGTTCCCATTAGCACAATTCTTTTCTGCGGGTGTGACAACCAAGCCCATTGGAAACTCTCCGTCATCTATGGTAGGGGCAATCGCTGGGATTTTGATGGCTGGAATGTGTTCTATTGAACCATTCTATGTACATCGTTAAAAATTCAATAAATCTTATAATCATAACTAAAAACTATTCAGCTGGCTATTCAAATATCATATCGAAAATTTTCATTCGGTACCGTCCATTTCACTGTGACAAGGTTATGACGCAGCAAAACCTTTACAGGAATCTCATCGTCTCCGTTCCCTATCTAATATAATGATTATTTATATGCTGTTCACAAATTTCAGGCAGAAATATTAAAATAGTGAATATGTTTATTTGAACAGTCATAAAATTTACCAAAGTTTGAAGTTGGGCATTTGTGTCTGGTTTTCTGGTTAAATATTTAAAAGAGTCAACCCCATCGACAACCTTCTTTTTAAATCCTTCAATCCATATGTCGTAAGTTGTCACCTCATCATGTGGCAAGAGTTTCAGTTTCCGAACACTGTTAATTCCAATGGTTTCCGTGCTGGGAGTTCCGATAATCAATAACTGTCTTAACTGCTGACGCGTCACTATCAGGTCCGGTGCCTGAGACTCCGGATTTGCTGTTCCTGGGGCTGGCTGCAGCCACTTCACCTCCAATTCTATAACCTATAGAATCCCGAAAAATATTAAACTTTGATTTAATGTGGTTGGTTATAAAACATGTGTTGCAACCATAACGCATTAAAACCATTACCTCAGTTCGAATAATTGTTGAGTAAGCCCACGAGTACAAATAATGAACAGGCAACCATCTGCTTAAGAAGTTTAAAGTCCCCGATATCCATTTAGCATTTTTCAATGCTCCGACTGGAAGTCTTGTCCTCATTCCTGGGCATGCAACACCTAGCCCCCAGTATGGATCAGTTCGTGTAAAGCCATCACTCTCAGTTGTTTGCATATAAAAAATTAGGCCACCATCCAATCTGAACCAAACATTTCGTTTGATACTCATTACAACTCCAACCCAGCCATTCAACATAAACCTCCTGTCCACGAACATGAGGCTAAATAAAAGTTATATAGCTTTACTCATTTGTCGTAGGTGTGATATTCTTTAAAGGATTAGGTAATTAAATAATTTTTAACTTACAGAAATAGGGCGTAGTCGGTGCAAAGGAACCCGTTCAACGATATCATTAGTTCCATTAATTTGAACCGATGCAGATACTTGATAGTCTACAACAGTGCCGATGTCCCCATTAATGCCCTGAACTCGCTGTCCACGTAGAAGAATGCGATCCACAAGTGCCACTTCGGAAGCTTTCGTAACTGCAATTCTAGAATAATAAGATAATTTACTGTCTTCATAAGAATATAACTACATATTTATAAAATCTGTACTCGTATTGAGGGAGCTAATGTCGTGCCTATTATGTAGGTTGTACCTATTTGTGAAATCCCAGTGAACATGAAATTCATTCGATGAACCCTTATCAACATTTTTAGACATTTCTGAGCCCTGCGCAGGCTTCAGCACTGTTCCAAAGAATGGCTGCCATTCCCGCAAGTTCACCTCCCCGTCTACTTTCCTGATAACCACATCACCGGGATAAAATCGGTTTTGATTCTTATCAATTTGTATTGGACTGGATGCTGCGTTTTTGCTTGAAGTAGCTGCTTCCGTAAGCCCTTCAGGTTGTGCTGCTGCAACAGAGTCTTCAGCCCCTTTATCTACAACCACAACTGGAGTGTCGCATTGGGTGACTGATTCTTCATTTTCATTTTCCTCTGCTTCTTCATGTATTACCCCTACTTCTACATCTCTCTCGACGTCCATTGTTGTAGGAGGTCAATGTATTAACTTTTGTTACGACCTAAGACACGGTGGTAGTAGTACTTAAATTGATTTTGTGTTGAAAAATTAATAATGCTTTCACTCTCTCACACTCGACTCATGTATTTACGTATTTTTAAAGAAACACTTTGGTAATTCAAGAACAGACAATGAACTTCTGGAAATAGCTGCGTATATATCGCGGTATACAGCGCAACGTTGGTTACAAATGGTTGCATAGGTACGGTACGCGTCACTTAAAAGTTTATAAGGTTTGTTTGTGGGATTTCGGACTTCGCGTTTAATTGTCGTAGTTCTGAAATTTGGTTAATTGGTTCGTCTCGTCTCCTCGATGGTGGTTGGTTGGTGGATGATTATGATATGATTGCATATTACATGAAGTAAAGAGGAGGTAGTTATTTTTTAAAAAAAGTTGAAGGGGAAAAATGCTTTTGTACGCCCTAATGGTTCATCTGTACGTAAATTTTAATTTATCCGTACGTTTTCGGATTCTTGACAAAAAAAGGTTCTTTTGTACGTAAAACTTCTGTATTTTGCATTATGCAGATTCTATTCTATGTGCAGGTTCATGATAATTTCATACTTTAATCCATAAGCTTATTATAGTTTACTAAAATTAAAGCAAACGCATGCTCTCGTCGTCTCTCTTCATTCATCTTCTTCGTTTAATTGTAAACGTACGGTTAACAGCGTTTCCAAAAAATAGAGGGTAGTCAATTCCTGCAAGCTAAGCGACGAGTGAAGCGGATTGATTTTAAGGTAAGCGAAAAAACTTTAAAAAATGAATGCAGAAAAGGAGACTCCAAATATTGGCTTCGTGTACTGACATTTTATTACTGTCCCCACGAGAGCAAAAAGTGTGGAGTTCAACTAAATTTAAGTGTACGTGTATGTTTTTCTGCAAACAATTTACTTATCCTGTTAAAGCCATCGTTGGTGGTTAAGGGCAAAATAGGAAGAGAAGGCAACCCAAAAAACTATAGTAGCATTGTCAATATCATCTTTTTAAACTTGTCTGATGTGTTCTTACCGAGAGTCTAACAATGCACTTATGTTTAAATAGCTTTGTTATTGGTCACCTATGTAATAAATCTGCAGAATGTAAAAATGTACCAATTTTACGTACAAAACAACCATTTTTGTCATGAATCCGAAAACCTATGCATAAATCAAAATTTAAGTACAGATGAACCATTTGGGAGGATCCGAAAACCCAACTCGTTTTTAAGTCTGTTTACTAGAGTTCAAAAATTTAAATTTAACTGTTCCTGTCAAAAGGGCTTTTTGTAGGTAGCCGAAAGTAAGATATACTTCTACGTAAAGTAAAAAACCGTTTAAAAGCCTTGTTAAAAGAAACGCATCCTAAGAAAGAAGTTTGAGCTCAATAAAACCCAGTGCAGGTTGGAGCAAAAACGTTCGTTGAAGAATTTTTTTACCATCTCCTTGTGGAAATAAATGATCAGGAAAACAGTTGCATCTGTTTGAAGTCTTTAAAATGTCCCTTTCTTAATGCAGTCAGAAATTAACAGCTTTCAAAAACGTTTTTAAATTTAAGTTGGAGTTTAACACATATTTTTATATGGCAATAAATAAAAATGTGGTACACATTTTCCTATCCACACAGTATCTCGTTTTCAATACTGTTTAATTGGATTCTTAGCAGTATAGAGTAAATACCTCTAATATTAAGCCCACCCAGGAGTTTTATTTAACGGCTCGTAAAATAGGTCCTGGAAGGACACATAATAATATTGTATGTATATGATGGAATTAAGTCCAATTCAGTTTCACGGCCGCTTGCGCTGACATGTGTAGTACATCTTTAACTACCTTTTTTCTGTCTTGTTTAGAAAGTTGTGTATGCATTTGGTTACAAATGAGCATGTTTAAAAATATACCTATGATCATGTTTATATTTCGAAAATCAAACGATTCAGTGCATCTTTTTTGTTGATCCAAACTTTGAGTAGAACATTTTACTACATATTGATTTTGCCAAAGTAGAAAACTAGGTCATAACGATGAGAAAACGTGTCTTCCTTCTCATGCGTACATACAAGTTCTGAAGGAAACAAAGCCTGTGCCTGGGACCTTCGTATGAATATACTACGTACATACATTCGCATCCGTCCGTAATAAACTGATCAGTATATTGCATAATGAAATTGTATATAGGCGATTGAGTAGTGGATCTCCAGTTTTGCTACGCAGAAAGGAAAATAAAAAAATGGAGTAGGATTGGCTTAATTTGTTTACTTACAAGTGTTCATAATGTCGACGATACCATTTTCGCTGATCTCATGGTATATCCCGCCATCATAAAACCAGCAAAAGGAGATCCTTCAGCAGTCGTCATCTCACATACTCACAACAAGTGTAGAATTTTATCTGACTTGGTAAAATATTAAGGGTTTTTTGTACAAAGCATGCTTTCACCGAACGCTTTCTCTCTTTCACGTACTATTCCCATTTATTCTACTTTACTTTCTCTGACATGGTCAGAAAGAGAGGAAGCAATGGGCAACCAAAACTGAATGAATGCCGAATGTAAAGCGAAAAAGGAAGAATGAAGCAGAAATTGTGAACATTCATTCATTTACTGGTACGGCTGACCTAAAAGTCATTCTCACACAAAATACCAAGTTTTTTTCCTGTGAGAAACTACTGATGAAGTTTACTCCTTGTAGTTTCCTACTTTATCTTCCTCACAGAACTCAAGTTACGCTGTATATCATTACACGGAACAACGCAACGGTTGACTCAAGTTTTTTTATATCTTATACATATCTTTTGAAATATTCGTTTTATATGTATATTGCCTGAATTCTATATTTACAAACATATAAACTTTAACCATCCGCGCATCCCATTATCCCATGACTAGTCCAGAATAGCCATTTCGTTACACAAAAAAGCCACACACACACGAGCCTTCAGGAAGGCCTTGACTCTTGTGACTTTTTTAAAAGTCGTTTATTGTGCATGAACGCTCAAGATTATGGGTAGAAATAGGGACGGAATGAGAATAAAACACGAGGACCAAAATTTTTTCTATAGTGTACATTTTTCTGACAGGAAAAATTCGGGGTTGGGAATTTACTTTTCAGAAAGCGAAGACGAAAGGAATTGTGTGACCATAAATCAGTCCAGACTATGGGAAACTTTATAGCGTCTACCAATAATGTGGGCAAATTACAGGATTTTGAATAAATTACAAGTGATCGATTACAAATGGTTAATTTTCATATTAATTTTGAACTAATTAGTTGAAAACATATCATAAAGTCTACTTGGAAAAGCTGACTTAATTGGTATTGCTGAGTTTAAACTAATTTAGGTTTAGAAACACATTCCCAAACTGCCGTTTATATACTTGCATAGGTATAATATGGACTATTTGTACCATTAGCGTATTGTTTTATTTTGTGGTAGAAAACTATAAAATAGTGTAACGTAGAAAAGCACTGTGAGGATGAGTTTAGACATGCGTTGTAGTATACTCAAAGCATCAACGCATAAACAAACTTAGTAAACCCACATTAACCACATCACAAGAGTTTCCATAAAAATGCTTTGCCAAAGGCCAAAGCTAGTTTTCTGTACCACTACACTTTTTAAACCTAAAAAGACTCCCTATACTTGGCAGTTTACACACAGACGGAATGTTTAGAAAATAAGCCTTGGTATCCTATCTTAAACCTGTAATAGTGCAAAATGGTGGGATCTGATATGTCATCTTTTACAACTGTTACATTCAGTTGAGTCCCAAGTCCCAAATGAAATATCTTATATTTTTATTGGAATCACGTGTAAGGAAAAACAAAGGAGAAACTTCAGGGCAAAATGCATATACAGTTTATATGTACTAATGTAGTAAAATAATTTATAAAGAAAGGTAATTTGGACAATCCTAGCAAAGCATAGCAGATTGTCTTTCTACGTTTCATTTTTTCTTTAAGTGTTTTTTAAAGCATGACAAATCGTATAAATCGTCGAAAATACAATGTCCTGCAACGACTAAAGGCATTTTTGAAACTATAATTTGTTAACTTAAAGTTGTTACTTACAACTTGTATATATATACATATACACATAACCTAAAACCTACATATACAGGTTCGCTAGACTTTGTAAAGAGAGTCTCAAAGCTACGAAAACTGCGTAAAAGCTTCAATGCTTTTAATTTCTTGAAGGATGACTCAAGATTTATCATTCTGTGCTGTCTACTTAATAGCAGGTGTAACGCATTAATGATAACTTCATTTAGATTCAGCATTCAGTCTAAAAAGCTAAAGAAAAGCTTTAAATCAGTCGTAGCGTTGCTGGAGGATTTAAACGTGCTTTTGAAAGGCCCTAATATTACAACGGTCAGTTCTACGTATTTTACGTTGATTATTCAGACATTTTCACATTTTTAATAAAAATATATTATTCCATTTATCCTTGATCTACTTATCTGCAGTGGTGAACGTCTATAGTCCGATGACCAAGATAAAAAATACTAACAAGGAATCCGGCATAAAAAGCTATAATTTGTGTCTAAGTTTCCCCCTCCATTTCCACTGAAACACTTTGCTTGCAGAAATTATATAAGGAAAATGGGAAAGTTCACAATATGCGTAAAAAGCAAAGCTAGTAACTGGGTGTCACCCTTATAGCGGCAGGTAATCATTTTTACCACAAACTTTTCCAAGTCTCCTCCTTTTCCTCTGCTGAAATACAGCACAATCATTTCCAAAACAAGTAAAAAATGCCACAAACCCAGCGGAGACAATTTGTTTTGAATTGAAATGATGTTGACACACCCATTTCCAACTGTGTTCCTCCTGTTTTTCATCTTATGACTTACGAGGTCTTTACTGAAAATGAAATTTTGCTATTTTTATCATGAAAGTTTTGATACATACTTTCATGTATGGTATTTACTTCACCTAGTTTGCAAGGTATCTTCAGTACAAAATTTAATCTCGCTGAATTCATCTTGAATGGAAACATTGTAGTTTATATATATAGTTATATATGGCACATACATATCACATTGCATCACTGATACTCTATTTCGTGAAAAAAGTTTCTGGCGAGGAAAAGGTTTTTTAAATAATAGGTTTCTAAATAGTGTTTTCTATCCTTTGCACATCTCATATTTTTCACCTGCTTCCACAGATGTATATCTTTGTTGTCCATTTATCAGGCTTTGGCTTTCACGGTTCTTCCTTTTTGCATTATCAGCAGTAGTAGATCTGGATATGTTCATTACAGGGCTTACAGTTTGGGGGATCATGCATTATGAATTGCCTCATGTGCTTGAAATGCCATTACATTATTACCATTATCGTGATGATCGAGGCAGAAACTCATCCTATCATAAATATGTTACTTAGGCCTTTCAGTAAATGTAGGTTGAAAGGATAGATAGGTGTATGCTTTTCTGCTTTCTTCGTCTTTTCTTTTTTCCCCATATTTACCACTCGTTCTGGTTCAGTTCTCATTCGTGTTCTAGACACGTCACCTTCGTTTCCATTTTATTGGAGTTCAGCTACTCCTACAAGAATCTTCACCGTAACGTAGGATTTTTCCACAGCTGGTTAAGTCGTATTGTACGGGGCTTTTCATGTTTATAAAATCTGATTGAATTATATATTATCATAAGGCCATTTCGAACCATATTTTGCATTTGACGATGAACGCAGGTACTAAATTGTGGCTTAATGACCATATTCAATGAAGAGAAAGTTGCATTCACGAAGTGATTGAATGCACGTGGCTAGTTTTGAATGGCCGATAGATTTTTATTGTGTAAAATTTCAAACTGCACATTATCGAGTATACCTTTAGGAACAATTATGTGTGCGTGAAAGCTATATAATTTTTAAAACAGGATGCCCAAATCCAAGCACCAAAATACATTAAAATGTAATAGTGTCGGTAGTAACAGCTGCATGTCGGCTTTTGCACTTATGTTCGTCTCTTCCCTTTTCTGACTTTTCTCTACTCGATATGTATTATGTACTTTATAATGACTTGATGCAAACAATATTACTATTTGCAGGGCACTTCAATCTAAATCAACAAGTCTTATATTAGCGTAGGAAATTTTCATTTGAAATGTATGGAAAGGTCAAAATTCGATTTTTTGTGTTGACTTTACATCTCATATACTTCTACGTTTACAAAGTATTGCAAGGTGCTATTTTCAAGGTTTTAATTCTAGCAAATTGTTCTATTCTACTTTGTTTACGGAGCAATGTTTTCAGGTAGTGTGCTTTAAGGTATGTGCACATAAAATCTTGTGTTCATAAAACATTGTAATTTTGTTAAAGTCATAAAATATATGGTTATTTATATTACAAATGGCAGTTCAATCCACTGTATTAGAATGCTCCATCTCCATATTGATCCACTTCAATATCTACCACTTCTTCACGGCAACAATAACAGCAACAGTCAAAATACTTTAACCATTTTACATCTTCCTCCTGCTTTCTCTCCCTTCCTCAATTCATAACAGAAGAGTGAAAATAGAATCCAATTTCATTCATGCGATTTCAGATTGTAAAAGGGATTTTATGGAGGCAATAATTTCTCACAAGTATCCAATAACATTTTTCTCCTCTCGACCATTTTGTTTAGTGCCAGGAGCGTCGGTAAACTATAAAGCTTGTCTCATTCACCTAAATAGAACGTCATTTTTGTCCCATTGTGCTTTCTTCGCGTGCTCTTTGGACGTTGCTACCGGTGGCCGTAGCGTGATAAAAGTATGACTTTTTAGTTTATGATAACACTCCACTTTTCAGTTTTGTTTGGGAGCAAATACCAACGCCAAAGCAGAGCCAGATTTTATAAAACTCATTTCCTTCTGGGCAGACCTGTTGTAAAGTTGCAACTTGCAGTGGTCGTTATACAAATTCCATTGCAATTTTATATAGGTAAATATGTTCACAGAAGTCCCTCTTCGTATGCTTCGAATAGGTGAATATGCTAACATATTGAACGATTTATATTAATATATATATACCTGTGCATCATGTAGATACTTTCCACTTTTATGCGTTTGTTCACTGCAGCATTGAATAGAATTACCTGTAGGGTGGGTTGTGGGATAAAAATAGAAACTAACTTTCTTTAGCCTGACTTGACTAGTGTGTGAATCTGTGTGGTTAAAGCGATTCGTTGAGTAAGACCTTATAAGCTACACATAAATGTACATATGTATGAAACTAATCATAGGTTTCTCGCCGTTATTACTTTCTTATATTTCGTCAGGGCAAATATGACAGAGTATACAAAGTAAGACTTTTTTGCAGTGATTGGTGCTGGTTTAGGCTTACTCCGTCGAAAAGAGGATTACCTTTAACCCGCTTTGACTTTCACCTTAAAGACACATTCTACAACACTTGCTAGGAAAAAGGAAATATTGAAAATCTTAGGAACACGTATGTTTGTACCAGCACGTACAACAGACATTCATAGGAACGTAATGTACTGCTAGTACAGTATGGAAGGCCAAATCATGTGTACCTATGCGTAAGCCAAATACGCAGATAATAATATTTTTTCTACTTTCTACTTTTTGAAGGACCATAATATTCTTATCTTTCTTATAATGACATATAAATTTTAGACGAACGTATTGAAAATAAAATAATCACGTAAATCCAACCTTGCAAAACTTCCATAAAAGTTTAGGGTTGCCGGTTGCCAAACTCAGTTGCCATTATTATTGCTAACTTAGACTCGATTCCGCACAATTTTCTTTGTAGACGAAGGCATATTTTTCAGTTTCATTTTTTCCATTCTCCTTTTATCCTCTTTTCCATACTCTGTGAGACATGGTCAGGCTTCATTTATGTGAAAATGAATTTCTTGGCAAAAATTTCTTTTTTAAAGAAAATATAAGATGAGATAGAGATATAATATGTAGACAAAAACTTTATATAATACCAGCAGATGCAAATGGAGAGAAACACTTTGTTCGTAATGCACATACTTGAACGGTAGTAATGTATATGTTGACAGCACAAAGTCATTATAAGCTTTTAATGCATCAACTTTTCCATGACTTTTTCCGATTCACTGATATTTATTGTCAATACAATAGTGCACGTGTAGAGCTTACTACTACTCCTATATTAGTTCATAAACCTAAACCAGTATACGTAAGAACACGAAATGTGTACTTAGGTACTACATATGTAGGTATTAGGTTTTTGTACATGTACTATGAAATAAAGTAAAAAGCACATAAAAACTATATCCGTTTTTGTGGTCCATGAAAAGAATCATTAAAATATGGTTTCCAGAATAAAAGTGTTTCTTCTTTACAAAGTCTTGAGTAGGTAGAAAAATAAGAAAGGAAATAGGGTGAATGCACTTTTTGGACAGATATCATGCTATTTTTGTACATAAAGCGTATTGTTATAGTGTAATGCAGATTTCATAAATAGATAGTCCCGCTGGACAACAAATGCACTGCACTGGTACGTACCCATACTCCTATAATCTTTTGTCGAATCGTCAAACTATATAATGATAAAAATATGTTTCTAAAGTAATTTTTATTATTATTAAACAAGTCGGTGGGGGTTCATTGACTTTGAGGGATTCATACGGAGGTTTCATACTTGTTGTTTACCAATATTTCTTGAATATTCCAGATAACGTACTTCTAAATAACTTTTTTAATTGCAATAATTATTTTGACCTGCGTTTGCTTTATAAATTATTTATAGGATTTATACCTTGTCTACTACATAAAAGGGAAAAGATAAAAGTAATTTTAAACCTTTGGCTTACGAGTGGGTGGTTGTATATTTTCCAAATGGTAGCCCGTTCTTTTAATTGAGATCCGTCTAAAATTTCGGAGATAAAATATCTCTCGATTTGAAAATATTAAGCGTGGGTGTTTTAGCCATATGTCTGCCTGCCAGCTCGGTTATCCAAGCTTTAGACGCAGAGACTCTAATTAATTACTTCTTTCTTATATTTCGTCCAAAAAATGATGGAACTGTTGGATGTATGAAAAAAGGGGATATAGTACAATTCTTTTTAATTGAGAAGAAAGCAACCCTCTGTGCAATTTATGTAGGTATATTCATGTATATTTATAAACTGACAAGACCAGGTCGGTGTACAGTAGGTTATCACATCCCTTTCGTTTCAAGAATCTTACTGCTGTTGTGATCAGGGTGGCTTAAACATTAATACGCATGTATTTATGTATAGAATATGCAGCAGGATATGTTGATACATGTTAAAATGACGTGCTGAGATGTTCCCACGCTAGATAATACCATTAAATATATCACGATCACACTACGCAAAATATGTCAACTTTAGTAACGGAACTGGTTCACATTTAGATCCTCATTTAGAACAGTGCTAAGTGTAATAAATCACTTTATTAGACATCCTCAAGAGAATTAAGGCGTAGGCGTTTCTAATTAAGCGCAGCAGATGGTAATTAAGCGGATAACACAACTCATGTTGCTTTTCTGGCTGCAAATAGTAATTGAATTTTAGAACAAATGATGCAACGCTATTTTAATTCTTAAAACTGCCATGTATATCCTTGCTAACGACTAACGACCATAAAGGTACGTGAGAGATAGATTTAGCCGACAAGAAATGACCTTTCATTACTTTTCATTCTACTTTTCATTTCTGAGAATATCATTAGAAATTTAAGTAAGGTTTACCGATGCTTCTACCGAGATAAATTTACAAGCTCACAATTTCTAGAACTTGCGTAATAAAAGCTTTAATTAAACTGATGTATGTATTTTGCGTTTGTTTTATTTACAGTATAAAACGACGACACAGTGAAAGGGATGCCATTTGAGAAGAAAGAATACCCGAGCAATCAACCGCAATTTGCCTCCTCCCACATGTTGTACAATGTAAATGCAACCGTGATAATACTTATCTAAGTTCCATACCATAGATAGCGTGACTATTAATATCGTCTACGGAAACCTACACTTTGCTATTCTTGGGCTTATTCATAATTGCCACTTGAGTAGAATTCTTCATGCTTTTATATTTTAAAGCAAACATTGACACAGTTACTTTCCACCATATTATCACCATTATGCAAAATACCATCTCCAGTTATAGTTACAGGTTACAGTGTGAGTGTCTAAATCCTTCTACAGAATTGGATTAAAGCGTCTGTCATTTTCATGCTGAGTTGTTGTGATTCAAAAGTAAATGTCAAGGGACAAGTGAAATGATACTAGACAGTGCAAAAGTAGCAGCTTTCGCTGCAAACTATCTATACACATAAACTTTTATTATATCTTTCATACATACCGGCATCACTTTAATATAACAACTAATACACAGTGTATTTTTGTGTGTGTACAAGTTCGTGTCTTCAAATCATGTTTCCAATCCTTGTCACACCTCCTCCTTGTGTATCATCATTTCAACTTTGCGATTCCGTATTCAGATCACGTTCTAGTTCACGTTTGACGTAATGTGAAAACCTTTGCTGGATTTTCGGTGCTCGTTCGTTATCATTCTTGTGTAAAAGGTGCTTTATATCTGTGAAGAGAAACTGATATCACTGTGTTGCTCACAGTGCAATCTGGATAAAAATTTTGGTTATGCTACTTTTATTCCACTACGCAAAAAGACCATTATTGACAGATACTATAGTACATAGACCGAAGCATCTTCATTAGACGACTTAGCCTGGTAGAAACAAGTTTGGAGTGAATAGTTTACTACCACTTGCATCCCGACACCTCTGAAACAAAAGGAGATTTGTGTCTACTGGCTACAAAAATCTAACTTATGTTACCCCCTACTCCTTATCATCTCCGTTGAATGTTTGAAACAGAACACGCAACATGCAACCCAAAACTTTATTGAAATGTTACTGTTAGTTGAATTCAGCCTACAAGTATAAAAACTACCAAAAAGTAAATTTAGTATATAAAAAAGTTCACTGAACTACTCTACCGAAATGGATTACATTCGGGAATTCGATATTAAGCTGGAGAAGGAAATGTTCTATGCTGGAGAGATACTCTCTGGTTTTGTGATTCTGGATACAGTAGAAAATTTTAAATTGAGGGGTAGAGAAAATTCTCCACTTATGTAAATCGGATTTGCATTTTCTTTGATAAATTTGTATTGATGCTTAAAAGTAAATCTTATATATTATAGAAGGTAAAGGAATCCAAAACCGATAATCCTTTCATCCATTTTATTCTGTGCATACGAATAGATAATGCTGCGACTTTTTTATACTATAACACCATGAATTCGTCTTTTAAAATGTTAAATACGTAAATACATTTGCATATAAAAACATAAATTTTTTTCAACTAAAACGTATGACTAAAAATTCATAGGTTTCCATTTGTTGGTTCTATATATAAATAGGAATTAAAAGCTTTTCCGTTTTCCGCATAACCTTACATGATGAATTGCTGAATATATCGATGCGTAATGCAAACTACTTAATCTAATAAAATATCTGCTGGAATAGTTTTGAATACTTTTATCAGAAGAATGAAACCGTCTATCGGATCTACTTTTATGCTCCCGATGTAAAGTTGATTTCCATAATACAAATTATCTTTTATGCTGCAAATACAACTCAAGTCTATACGCACCACTGAATTCCAGCTTTCTCTTGTTCTCAACTCCACCAGTGTTTGATTTTTTTGTACACTGTACGGGTAAAGTCGTTATATACTATTTCTTGGCTGTAATTTTTATTTCAAACTATTCTTGGATGCAAATTAACAGAGAAGAACGATGGGAACGTCCAAATCCTGCCCAGAGGGCTTCACAAATTTCCTTTTCGATTCCAACTACCTGAGAGCTCACTTCCCTACTCTTTTGAATCAAAATGTGGAACGATTCGGTATTATATAAAGGTACGTAATACTTTTTTATGATACGGTTAGATTGATAAATAAAGGTTTTTTCATTCGAGGAAGCAAATTCTAGGAAGGCATTTGATGTAAAGATTCAGATGAGCAAGTAGTAGATGTTATTATTATATGTAGAAAATTACACATGAAGATCTACTAGACCTTGCTGTTAGTTACATTTGATATATATATGTTATTATGTTCATTTTAAAAAGCAATTGCAACTTCAATTATGTAAGGTTTCTACTATCCTATACAACTTTTGACTCAACTTTTTGATTCTGCTTATCCCAACCACAGGAAAACTTTTACTTTTATATTTCATATTAGCTAATAATTAAGTGGATCGATCTTTTCGCTTACTTTAAAATATGTATTTTAATTTAAAAAATGGGTGCCACGATATGGAGTTTCCGATTTGGTGCGTAGTTTTCTCGGCTCTTTACTGGAATGCATAGTGAGAGGCAACTGATTTGGTTATGAAAAAAGCAACATGGTGAAAGTAGGGTATTGATTTTATGCTGGGAAATGTATCATTTTTAATGCAGAATATTTTCATCTCAATCATCCATATCGCATAAATATACCTCTGCAAAATATTTTTTTCTTTGAGATGTTAGGTGAAAGTATCATACCGTTTTGAAAGTAGGCTACATTTCAATATGTATGTTTGTATGTAATCGTTTTTGAAAATATTTGTGCGTATTAAAATATAGGTGACAGTCGATATACCCTACGCATCGCCTCCACAGGGCATGAAATATTTTACCATTATTGGACCTCATATTGATTGCATGGATGACATCTACCTGGTAAGTTTTATCAAACCTTGTTTTGGAGAGGTTAAACTCAAGTTGAAATTGACAAATTGCTTTAATTTTCTAAAGAAATGAGTTTTTGGCGTTCAGTGTTTAGTATACTGCTCACTTAAATGAGGAAGCGAACATCTTGAAAACTCGATTACGATGATTATTAATGGGATATAGTAGAAGCTAGCGAAGTAAACGTCTAAATCTAAAAAACATGACAGGATTGGAAGTTCTATATTCAAAAGTAGCAAGTCAGCTTCCCATTTCCACTCTTTTCACAACCATTTTCTACTGCATCTCACGTTGAATTGACGGTGCTCAGATAAATATTATATGGTTCTGTGTAAGAAGTGAACTCTGACATTTATAAAATAATACCTCGTCTTTAATCATATTACCTTTTCTTCCCTACTTTTTCTCTCCATGAATGAGTTTTTCCTTTGCATCCTTTTCTTTTATTTCATTCACTTATTATTACTTCAGCCAAATCTTTGGTGTGCGTAATTACATTTTTACTTTCAAAGTTATTATGCAGCATCTGGAGTTGCAGAAATGGGAAGCGTGCTCGAAATTTGCTATATAAGCATTCAGTAGTCCCCTGCTACCCCTTGCAGTTTCTCTCAGTCTTGATATAGCTTTGCTAACAATTGAGAAGAAAGCAAGTAACAAGAAACGGCTCCAAACTCATGATCACGGAAACTGTGAATATACTATCTCTTATGTATAAAGGTTAGTCGATAGGGTTTAAAGGTACAGAACATGGGAAAAATCTAATAAAGCAAAGAACTAATTGGCTTTAATAATAAGAAAAGGAAGTCAGTCGAGAGAAGGCCGCCAAAACTCTGTTATTAAAAACTTCTGACAAACTGTAAGAAAAAGACGAAAGTATATATTGTAACTAAATTTCTAAAAATTTAATTATATAACATGAAATTTCAATGGTTCGCCAATTTAAGAACAATATGGGTTCCGGTTTTCTTATAATGTTGTGTATTCGCTGAGTCGGACGAACGAATGCATTTAAGCAAATTGAAATTCTTGGAAGCTGAATAATTATTCGACGAAGAGCAATCGTTGAAGTCATTTCAATTAAGCTTTAGGTCACTCCCAACAATTTGCTTCAGTTTAAACGGTGTAATTTAAGATATACCTACATAACTGCGGGTTAATTTTTGTACTTTGCTCAAAATGTATTGTAGAAACCTATAATGGGAGAACGGAGAAGACCACGCTTTAGCTTGTGTTGGGATAGAAGGCGAGTTACAGTAAGGACAAAATTGGATCGCTCAGCTTACGTGTGCGGAGAAAGTCTGAGAGTGAAAGCGGATATTGACAATCAAAGTGATGAAGAAGCACGACTCAAACTCCGACTTGTTCAGGTTCGTAACAAAGTTATTATTGTGGAACCTTTTATTTCAGCTGGCTTTTATGTGTGTACTATGTATATCATGTGTTTTTCATTTTATGTTATCATGTTGTTTACTTACAAATATTGAATTAAAGTAATGTAAATTCAAACAAATGAAAACATTCTTGCTGGTGCATGTATTTACATAAACAAAGCAACGTGTTACCAGAAAAAACAATAAAGTATTTGAATGAAAACATGGAATTTCTTTTAAATTTAAAAACATAAATATACATACCTAAATAATATACTTTTGCATTGCACATGTACATCCGTAGTCTGTTGTTACATACTAATAAGCAGATTGTTTGACGAAGAGGTATGTACCTAGAAACAATACGTCGCAAATATCTTCAATTCTTACTTTCTCAAGATTCTTCTAATATATAAATATAATGAGAGGCATGATATATTAAAAAATTGAAATAACATGCTTATGAGATGCATACTTTTATATAGTAACGATCCATTCTTGATAAGAAAGCATATTTGAAGTATGTACTTACCCAGCCTTTCATTGTAATAAAATGACGAAATATTCTGTTTGCAAGGAATCACAGTTCAGTTGCGCGTTGTAATACATATATCTTATAAATATAAATACATACATTACTGAGATTTAGTTTTTGCGAAGTAGTCATGTTTTTGGTGTCCTCTATTTCGGTGGAAAAAATACTTAGAGAAGGCTGTTCCGGTTATCCGCATGTCACAAATGTAACAAGCCAACAAGACAGACACTCCTATAATTTTTTTCTAGATAAATGGATTTTTTGTCACATTCAAACAAAGCCTTTATTTTATTCGCACTACTGATTTCTGTTATATGCATATGTGTATATTTTCTGACACTGAGTTTTCTTTCTTCTTTCATTTTATTTGGGGGTAATCGTAACTACTGCAGTATGTCGAGTACTACATCGATCGTGGTGTGTTGGGCGTGTCAAAGGAAGTGTCTCATACAATTTTCGAATACCGGGGAGCACCTGTCAGCCCTCATTCAAGGACGAAGTGGGACTCCCAGCAAAATCTCGTTGTGCCTACAATGCCCCCAACGTTAATTGGTGTTTGTCGACTCATTCAACTGTACTATGTGCTCAAAGTAAGTGATGCGGTATGGTGTTATGTTTTTTCTTAAAGAATCTTATGCAGAATCAAGTATTATAAACTCACTGCGCAGTCAATTAAAGTATGAATTAAAGCATGGCCCTTCCACACAAATGTATTTGTATAACCATAACCCAAGCGCATTAACGTTTTGTTAGTTACATTGCATTTTGGATGCATCAAAATAAATGCTTTAACAATGCTCATGCATAAATCTAATCCTGGAATCCTGATGGAAACATGCTTTTTAATACAAATACGGAGATAACAGAGCAAATCGTGTTAGGTTTACCGTTTCGTTGTTTTTATCTATTCAACGCATACAGCTTTACAAAATGCGATTTAATGCATTTGCGATGTCATTCAAATTCAAACAACACTGGATGCTTTTGGGTAGCTTAAATCTGTATTAACGCAACGCAAACTCCAATCACTTGACACAGACTCCTTTGAACAAAATCCCTATTTCGTCTTCCACTCTAAACGTGGTTGCTTTGCATAATATTGCTTTGAGTGGCAAAACCCTGTTGTGGTAGGAGACCGAAAATTTCAGGGGGATTATCATGGTTCGTTTGACAAATACATACGGGTTAGCTAGGAAAGTATACAGACCTATTCGGAATGAATGCGTATACCTTATACTTTAGTACCATTTATGCGCATATATATGGAAATGAATGAACATTAAACATTAAAGTTGCATGCTTGAAAGAAAGTGAGGCTGAAACTATTATGAGATAACTTCGTCGTATTACCATTAGTATTAGCACATTTCATGCGAGGCTGACTGACATTCAGAACAAAACTCTTTTCTAGGGAAAACCACATTTTATGTAGGGTTATGGCAAACAAGGAAGTGACTGACCTTGCCTGTAGTGGTGTTCCAAAGTGGTTTAAATATTTTATAGTTCTGTTATCCAAGATTACAGCTGAAGAATTAATGCTTGTCTTTGTAAAGCACGCTCATATATTATGCTTCAAAGCGCAACGTGCCTCGCTAAATCTTTATCATAGATACAAGGAGTAACTAGTTGACGTAAGACGTTATACTATAGACAAGAGTGACATGACAAGTGGCTCTCCTTCGTGACACTAAAAATCACTATTTGGTATGTTGATAACATGGGGATAAGTACGGAGTTACTAGTTTT
>JAHZNG010003848.1:0-14519 GCA_027744375.1 Orchesellides sinensis | reverse complement strand
TGGTAATGCTTGCAGCTTTTTTTCTGCCACGTACTTAAAAAGATTACAGCTTTTGGCATATTTCAACAAGATATGCTGGAATTACTTTGACCCTAAATGTGAGGGACTCAGTTGACATAGTTGGTGCTTTACTACTAAAAACATAATAGTTGTCTCATAAGCTTTTAAGATTCCACTCTTGTTAAATTTCCTGTAAAATTAATCCTTTTTTTGTATTCCCTTAAACTTGAACACTAGCGAAATAGAGCAGTTGCGGTTCTCATGAGCACGATTGTAAAAATACAGTTTTCTTAACAGGTAACATAATACCACTTGTGGTATCATACTTTGTTTTCACGACATTTTTGAAGATGTATAAAAATTTAGGTCATTAGTATTTCGTAGAACTTTAAATAGTCTTCTTACTTTGTTTCTTTGCAAAAGTCAAAATGTTTAAACCAATAATAATAATAACAAATAATTTAAACATAAGTCAGAGATAATATAAATAAAAAAAATACAAATTGGACACGAGACACACGTTTATAAAACTTTCATTTTTGTATAATTCGTACATTTATTCACATACACAAAGACGTCTTATGTTGTCGTAATATACCTTTAATGCAAGCAATCATTTCTGATATAAATAAAATTTAATGCAATGAAAGTCATTGTCTTTAATTGACCAGAAACTTCGTTAAAATATAAAAGAAGTTTCCTGAATTTATCATGGGGTTTAGGATTTTGCCACGATAACTAGGAAAAGTAGAAGGCATTATCTTTCTCTAATCTTTCCATATAAACTGGTGCGCACTGCAAAATGTCAAAGGTTGCCTTGCAAAGGTATAATAGAATTCAATGAGCTTGGCGTACATCATAATATTATAATATTGCAATTGGTTCATGTTAAGAAGCACATGTATTTCTGTAGTGTATACTATTTTTGGTTAAAATTTTTCTGGTTTACATGGGCGTATGCCGCACTGCTCCGGCATTTTAGACCACCTATTCTAACTAACATGATTTGCTTTCCAAATAAGCAGATTTTCGTATTTTCAAGCCATTAATATGCATAGCAAACCTGCCTGGTGAAAGCGACAAGACAAAGAACGGCTTGGTCTTCCTAAGGGACAGACAGTAATAATCACCCACCCAAAACCTTCAAAAGAATTCATGTATATAGAGCAGATATAATACAAAAACCTCTCGTTCATATTCAAAACAAAAAGTATAATATGCTTTTGAATTATTCTTGAATTCCCGGAAGCTTAATTTTTCTCCAAAAGAGATTACATTTTCCTTTGGCAACGCTATACCTTTTAAATGAGATTTTCTCGGGAAAGAAACATTTCAAGTAATAAGAAGGTATCATGTCTAACCTAACGGCGTAGTTCACCTTTTAGTGTACATTTATATGTGTATCCTGTAAAACTGTTACTTTTTGGTTACTATATAAATGAGGTGTGCTCCCAATTTCCCCATTGCAAGGGTAAGTGGGATTGAACATGTTTGGCATCTTAAAAGATATTTGCAGTACATGTCAGCAAATCTGAAAAAGTAGTATGGTTTTATCGTGAAGTACGTGAAGAAAAGCATTGGCGGCCTATTACAGAATGAACCTATAGTTATATCATTCTACAAGAGTAGTATAAAGCGCCGTAGTTTTTTAAACAGTAGCCGTGCTCAAATTCACAAAAGGATTTTTAAGTATTGATGTAACAAAGTAAATACGGTGTTTAATTTAGGACTAGGAGAAAGCAGGAACTAAAGACAAATTCAACTGATAGATAGACATGTATACAATTACCCGTTCAATCAGGTGGTGAGCATGACTAAAAGCAAGCTTTGTGCAAACTTAACACTCAATTGAAAGAAGAAAAACTTGGTTGTGCAAATTTGAAAGTTCGGCATGCTTTTCTTTTCAAATCCTGTAATTGTGAGAATTTCTTATTAAAATCCATTCATTCTCAAAGATACCAACTCACACAAGAACTCTGAATGGTCTTAACAGCATTCTACCCACTTTTTAACAGGGAGAAAGCTGTAAGCTGCAGTTTAGCTCAGTCGTGATATAATGAAATAAAACTACACAGAAGCCCTTATTTATAAAAAGGGATGAAAAACTACATCAAATTATTTGGTGTGATGCTTTCTCGCCAACTAACTCTGCTGCTATATCACAATTTTGTGGCTTTATCTGATTTCATTTATGTTGACATCCCAACATTATTATTCGTCTTGGAGATTTGCCATTGGATCCAACTATAATGGTTGGTATTCACAATTTTTATATGAAAAGCGGCGTACGTGGGTGGAAAAAGAAAGTTTTTTATTTCAAATGAGTCTTCATGTGTAAATGTGTAGTTAGAATAAGACTACTAAAAAGCTACCAAAATCCTAAGAGACAGACGAACACTTGGCAATCAAAAATGAAACTGCTAAAGACTTTCTTGTTGGAATTTAGGGTTGAGTAAAGATCTAAAACGTTCCAACCAACTCTTTCAGTCTCAATTATCTAACGTCAAATTATTCCTTGCTTTCTTGTAATATTCCGTTGAACACCAGTGGCCTTTTTATAATTTAAGCATTGGAACGAAGTTAAAGTAAAGTGGCATGTTTTTCATTCATAAAGGTTAAAGCTAACTTAATTTATACTTTTAAATCCAACTATAACTCTACAATTTTACTTGAAGTATGTCGATCTAAAATGAGGGCAAACTAAAATTTATAAGAAATTTAGATTCCTATATTTCATACTCTGTCCTCGAAATTGTAGCTTAAATGTCTCTACTTCGCACTTTGCTCACCTCTATGCAGTAGGAAACTACAGCTTTAAAACGCGTTCAAGACTTGGCTTCAAATTCTGTCTGGTACTTTCCATAACAAAGCATATCACATTGCAGATAAAAAGCATGGAATTGAGAGGCAGCCAGGAGAAATTCGGATTCTCCTCACAATCCACCCTCATCTTTAAAACGAAATAAGCATGCATGAATCGAGCCTTGTTATTGTTACTGCCTAATCGACATTTAGGGGCTCTGCTGGCTCTCCGATGATTGTCAATGATGTTTGTTGACTTATACTAAGTAATATGATGGTAGATTCTCTAATGTTAAAACTGGGAATTAGCTCAGTGTTAAAAAGGTATACGCTATCACCATACTAAGGCACCAGTTATGAAAACCATATTACATTTAGTTGCGTTAAGTATAAATTGGTTTAAAAAAAGTAAGTTCGATTGGCATAATCAAGACAATAATATTTTAGCGGGTTGCTGTAGTTTATGTCCTACCAAAAACGTCCTTTCTTTTAAACGAATTTTCAATTCTGCAGTTAGATAAAAGGCACTTGCCTACTATAAAGTGTATTGCATCCCGTCTAGGGACATTCTACATATTTCCAACCAAGGATTTTTTTGGGAGTACTGTCTTGTCTCTGCGCAGCATCTAAGTCTTTGTGTGTGTATTATCATGCAGTAAAGAAAATCCCCATTGCAGTCCCGTATAAAATAAGAAAAGCAGTGAAATCAATGGATTGTAGAATTTTATCTTTGAATTTTACAACAAGCCATATACATATTTCTGCATTACCTTCCACTTTGGGTGTATATCTGGTTCAAAACCAAGTTGATAAATTCAATCACCCTGCAAAGTACCGTTTTCTTTTAGATGAAAACAACAAAAAGAGCTTGTTCCAGCATTATTTTCGTTCGGTTTTAATCAATAGATTTTTCATTCTCTCACTTTCTCTCTCTTGCGCCATTTAATCATGGTGGCGATTGCAGTCACCGACAGTTCATTAACATGTGAAGGTAAATTTTATGGGAATGCGTTACGTTAAACACATGATGCTCCATTTACTGACATTTTTAATTCCTGAGATGATTCTATATGCTGATGACTCTTCCAGCTTACCGGGTAATATAATACCATGTAAATCCGGTGTTGTTCGAAGCATGCTATGCATAGTAATGCTGCGAATGTATTACACTACGCAAGTCTTCTTGTTTAATAAGCAGTTTAATTTTAATCTAGCTCGGAAAGTAGGAGAAATGCAAAAACATGGGTATATTTTCCAAGCATTTAGTTCACTTTCACCGATGCGTGATATAAAATAGAAGCTTGTATTAAATTACATTTCTGTTCATTTGCTATATGGGAAGATGCCAGTGCACCATATGTGCATAACGTATACAAAAGCATTACTACATACAAATATAGATAACACAATGTGTGCCAAAGGAATGTTTTGAGTATGTATGAATTCCAGTCAAACTTGCTCATGTTTCCTTGACTTGTGAAAACAGAGAGCGATATGAATGAAGTGTACGGGAAACTCCCTTTACTCTACTCCTGCGTCTCTCCGTCCGGTTTTTTTTTCTTTCTCTTTCTAAAGCACTCTCTCTAAATGTCTTGAGTTGAGAAAGGCATGCCTAAAACGAGAATTCAAGTTGCGGAGAAATCCGTGTCTTTGGCAGAAACAACAGCCATTACTGATAATGCAGTTTCTAGGCTTGGTAAACATCTTATATGACATGGTGACCGTGACGTAAGAATGGTGGAGGACGGCATTTCAAGTTACTGCCATCAAAAGCAAGACTAAAAGACCAATATCCATTTTACGAAAAGTCTTCTTGCCCATTTCCTCAGATTTTTTTTCTTTCATGAGATGCTCAAGTTTGATGATGGGCTTCTTATATAGATTCATGATATATATGCATAGATAGTTTAGTAAGGGTTTTATTATTGCATGAAATTTGTATATACGCTTAGAAACTCATCATGACCATGTGTAGAGGCCAAGTCAATGTTTATAAGATGCTATCTGTCTCATTTAATATTATACGGATATCACTATTCAACACTCGTTCCTGCCCTTCTTGTTATGAAGCTTTTTGGAAGTAGCTCTCTCTATCGTTTTCTAGGATACAACAGACATGCTTAAATATCTACTTGGGCTATATACTATCAGTAACAAGCTAGTGGACTAATATGATAATAAGTTGGCACCACGTCTGTTGATGGTTTTGCACAGATGCCATTATCATCTATAACACTATATCAAACAACACAATGCCATGATCACATATGGGATCTGTATTCAAGGAAAATATTGATTTAGTTTTCATCAATTTTGCATTCCACCACTACAAAATTAAATGGTACAAGTTATTATAAATTCTGCATAGCAGTTTTGAATACGTTTTCTTGATTTTGGCCGGTAGCTCAATTTAGCGAAATTACCATTTTTGTAGGCATCATATGTACCCATTTTAATAAGTCTCTTTTTGAATAGATTTCTATACGAAACATTGGTGAGATGGCTATGCTCCATGTACACTTATTGTTACTGCATGATTCTTCGAACTTTTACTTGGACTCTATTCTCATCTCTAACATTACATTTAAGCAAACAGTTTTCAAGGTCGAAGTTGATTTGAACGAGTTTTTGTCGTCTGTACAGAGGGTTCCCTTAAGTACATATCAACTTTTGCTTTAATTGCAATTGCCTCATCAGCCTATCAGAGTAGAGGAACGATCAATTCAATTCCAATTTAAGCAAAAGTTGATATGCACATAAGGGAACCCTCTGTAAGTTACTTGTTTCTTGTACTTTGCTCATGACTTATGATGATTTAGCAACTTTCTGAATAAAAGCACGTACGAAAAAAAGATGATATGTTTTACACGGTGACAGTTTCCTTACGATATTTTTCCTATACTTGTTGGCTTTGGTGGAGTACTTCCAATGCTTGCCATTTCATTGTTTCCCTAAAAAATTCACATTTGTACTTAAATATACATGCATTCCTCCAATTTTGAATTGTATGTCTCATTAACAAACTATGCAGAAAGAGCTATATGACGTAGTTGTTTGTACTACGTGACGCCTTCAACTTTACTCTTTGTGGTTTTGCCGCAGCATAGCTCAAAGGTTTGTATTTGCCCATGGTACAAAGTGAAAGTGTCGCTTTGGTTCTTTTAAACTCTACCGTGTCCCGCTTATTACTTTCACTCGTTGTGGCTAAGGCATCTCATATCCGCTAATATAAACAGTCCATAAAGCAGCAAGTATAATAGCTGAAGTTTCCCAACTTTGAATATAATTTTTGTATGTGTTTTGTTTTTCCAACATTTGTAATGCAAAAGGGCATAGTGAGAAAGCAAAACACGCCAGTCTCTAAAATCTTGTAATTCTTATGTTAAAATATAAATAGTATGTGTCAAATACACACTAGACAATATTTTATCAGCCTATGTATTCTACACACAATTTTTGTTTTCACCTTATTTTTAAGTGTTTAGGAAATTTACTTTTACAATAAAGTTTTTTCCATGATACAAAATTTACCAGTTGCAAATTTACATCCATATTGTACGGCTCTTTAAAAAGGGTTAGTAGTTGATGCAGTTAAAGTGTAGTGTGAAAACGGTAGCACCACACCAAATACGTTATCGCTTGAAAAATATCGGAATATTCTTGAAAAACTAAAGTAACAACTTGTGGTATCGTTGACGATAAAAGTGAATAGGAAAAATGATGTGTTCTTCTTGAAGACTATTTTCGTCTTGACGACTATTTCCTCCATCCCAAAGTACTACTTACATTGGATGTGTGAAATGCCTGTGGCAGCTTGAATTTTTTTTTGTGCAGACCCATTCATTCTTACATGTAGAACTCTGCTCATAAGTTAACTTTATGCCTCATAACTTCATGCTCCATACATTTATGACGTAAAAAATGCTATTTAGTATATATCCATGGACTAATATAATAGATTGCACAGTGTAAAACTTTATTCTGCAGATAATTCGTACATTAGATGAATGAGAGAGATACATCATGTACCTATTTTGCATAGCATCGTTTTTTATGTTGTCCCATCCTGCCCTATCGGTTTTTTCTAGGTTTGACATCACACATATTGCAAGTAAAAAATTTCTAGGATAATATTATCATTATTAGATAGGAAATAAAGGAGATTCTATGTGGTGCTTGTGAAAAGTTTGCTTGCTAGTGAGAGTGCGAGACCCAAGTTTTAACTCTTTCTTGATGAGCTGCCTGTTTGCACATATTTATTCTGCAATATTCGATGATGAGGTTTATACATACAAGTTTTTACAGCGTTTGACGAGCTTTATTCTTTAAAAAATGGGAAATGAAAGGGTTCATATGTAGCAAGGATACTATTATTGCCCGTCGACTACTCAGAGCCCATGTTACATTATTAAACATTACTTCTTTTTACAACCGCATCGTAAGGATCACAGCATCTACATGGGAAAGAAATCTATCCTTAACTTACATACGTGTATATACTAGTCCCAGTTACGGAATGATATCAGGAAGGAAAGAACGGACAGCCGGACCAAGTTGAATATACATCCTTACATTCAGCTTGGAAATCGGTCTTTTTCCTAGATACGCCATAACACATATTATGCATACGATGCTAGAGGAGCTTTTATGAAATATAAAGTTTGGTTTAATGCAAACTAACCACAAGTGTATCTAGTTTCCTCCTATATATATGTATAAGTGTATATGCATATCTATTTATTGGTAGTCTGTATTCTAAACATCTACTCTATTACCAGCAAACAGGAAATTTCCCAACGTAGTATTTTATTCCATGAGGCTCCTCTTAATGTAGTGTTTTTGGATCCATTGATCTGTAAGCTCATTACGAGAAAGTTACACAGGAACTCAGGAGAAGTGGCTATGTTCTAAGTATTATAGGCTGCAGAAGCAACAATCAAAACCAGAATATAGTTTTGACTCTTGTACCAGAACTTAAGTTGGGAATATCAGTATGATATGGATATAATGGATGTATGCATTTGTAAACTAGTTGAGCAATGGATAAGAAAAAAAACGGAACCATAAAGGAAAGGAAAAGCTAAAGCAATTTTCCAGTATGGAACAACAACAAACGGGTTATTTGAAGGGAAACAGCAAAGTCGTGGCTTGTGTGGGTAGATACAACATGGAAGTAGAGCTGTAGTAGTGTGAAATGAGAAAATATAAATGGAATGGTATACATAGGTGGATTCTCTCAGATGCTTCTTTAAAAACCTAAACTTCTCTCTGCACCAGCTTTGCTACTGCTGTTTCTCCCCAACTTAAGTTTTACTTCTTTCTTTTTCGACTTTTGTTGTGTGTGTGTGTGAAGCATCAAAAACAAGTATTTAATGAATGTAATACGATGCGGGTTTTTCTTTTGCTCCTTGCCTCGTCCTTGCCCTCTTACACTATACTCCCTATCGTGTGGCTGACAGACTCTTTACTTTGCATCATCCCTACAGCAAGAAAAGAGAAAAGGGCAATGTGAAGACACTATTCTTGAATGTGTGTGTGGGTTCCTCTTTCTCAATCATTTTCTTGCCGAGCTCTAGTTCCTTCCTTGCCCACACTCAAGGTATTATTTATCTGGATCACTAATCCTAAGCGTAAAGTTGGAGTTTGGAGCGTACTGGAGAAGCATGCTGTTCGTAATATCTGTACGGGTTGATAGCTAAGAGTATAAGTATATTATGCTATTACCTTGGTTGCTACCGGGAGAGAAAGAATGTTATGTATTTAATGCTTGAAGCGTGACACTACGTCTGTTTGGTCATCTTCTCACAATGTTGAATTGAATATATTGGAGGATTTTAGATTTTTGACGTAACCGTAGCCCTAGAAACGCAACGTAGAAAATTTAATGCTTTATTTATACACAATAGCTACGGTACGTTCTACGATTGCGGATACGGCACAAATCTCCAATCCTCCATTGCTAGATCCATCCCGTCAACTTGTGGCAGATTCTGGAAAAGGTTTTGCTCCTTTCTGCACTTGTTTCTTTTTCAAGGATGGTAGTTATTTAGTTATCCAATTCCAGGTAATGTTTGGGTTATTAGAGGCATTATTTCTTTCCATTTAAGGTTTAATATATTGGAGGATTTTAGATTTTTGACGTAACCGTAGCCCTAGAAACGCAACGTAGAAAATTTAATGCTTTGTTTATGCACCATAGCTACGGTACGTTTTACGATTGCGGATACGGCACAAATCTCCAATCCTCCATTACTAGATCCATCCCGTCAACTTGTGGCAGATTCTGGAAAAGTTTTGCTCCTTTCTGCACTTGTTTCTTTTTCAAGGATGGTAGTTATTTAGTTATCCAATTCCAGGTAATGTTTGGGTTATTAGAGGCATTATTTCTTTCCATTTAAGGTTTTGATACGAAATTCAGAGATTTATACTTGCTTAATGTGACGCAAAGGTGGGCATGATTTTAAATAAAATTGTACCTGAATTTTTTATATTTTATACCGTTAATTGCAGCACAATAGTTAAAATCCAGTTTAACTTAATGCATTATCATAAAGCAACTCGGTAATGCTTCATGCTATATGGTTTTCATTTAATAACCCTGTCTTTCAAATGTTACGATGAAAGGTTTTTTTTATACTGGATTCAATACCTATATAAAAGCGGATACTGTTAAGTCTGTCGAAAAGACAAAAGTTTTATCAAATGACAAATGGAGCGAGACAGTTATTTTGTAAACATAAACATTACTTACAATTGTCTAGTGTTTGTTTAGCCCCTGTCAAAAATTTATAAACAAAGGCCACATTTTTAAAAATAAACTAACAATGTAATACATTCATCTTTACTCTTCATTATTTCTGACATTTCAGAATCACGTTTCCTCCCTTCTTTGACTTTTAACCCCGTTGATCTCATCTGCTTTGTCAAACTGTTATCAGGAAAGTGTATCTTAAAGAGATGAGCTGTGAACTAATCCAGTTTTAGCATCGTTTTTAACTAAATAATTGCTTTTGAGGCCTATTGAGTTTCTAATGCGAACCAAATTGACTGACTTCTGACTGACTGGCCGTATAAATGTATTTATAATGTTATGTATATGTTCCAAAGTTCCAATACGTGACAAGAGTGAGCTCGTTTTTTCTCCGCAATGAGGTAGTGAGCCAAGTGGATCCATTCAGATGTGAAAAAGTGTTTCCCATTCCATGAATAATGTTTCAGCTCTGAGCTTAAGGAATGCTATAAACATTATCGTTTTATGCATTGTAAGCATGTAAATTTGATCTGAGCATGTTACATTAGCCACTATACATAAATTTTAATCCACTGTACTGCCAAAATGCAACTAATACTACATACTGAATCTGTAGTTCATTTTAATTCAGAAAATTTTTGATAGTTCAACCGTTCATTAAAATAGTTAACTTACAATATTAGTATATATATCACAAGGAATCAGCTCTCCAATAGAAAATTGAAGGGAATTGAAGATACAGTTGGAAACATTGTTAAAATGTTTTTTCCTCTCATGAAAATTCGTTGCAAGAGCTAAATTTTGTTCTGTCAGTTATTTAACAGCTTCTTCAAGAACTCACTGACTATAAAGATGCCCCCACACAGAATTTGGCAAAAACTCATTGAGACCTGATTAAATGACATGATGACAGGATGTAATGCTATGGGAATGAGTATGCTGTCGCCAAGTAGACGGAAAGAGAAACGTACTACTTGACATGCATTACGGGAAATCATGAAGGATACGAAATTGATTACACTGGTGGATAAATTCAGACATTTTGATTTGACTAAACAAAAAAATACATAATTTTAATGATGCATGCACACATAATATTCCGATATGGATACTTGGTCATAAATTTCATTTTTTAGAGAAAGGAATCGAGCGTAGGAACTTAACAATAAAAGAATACTCAAAGTTTGAAGCACTTTTCTTCAGATGTGGGAATATTATTTTGGATACTACGTATAGTTTTCACATATGTCTTGAATATGACATTAAGAGGGAATGCATGAAATCATCAATCCTCAGAGGTGAAGTGCTTCATGGTGCAATTTAGACAGGAAAACGTTGAAGAGGCAGAAAGGATACGTATACCAAGTTAAATGAATCATTTTTCCATGCCATAAGGGCTATTGAGCGAGGACTGTGATTGATAGCGATGATATATAATAGTTAATAGCGTATAACAATTAAAAATCTCGTGGATTTCTGAAAGCAGATTTGAGTACAGCATCATAATACATTATAGCGTGCTTTACATCGGGTACGTTTTCCAGCCAGAATTGACTACCCTAATTTAGCATATGTAATAACCGTATTCATATAAAGAACATAATATTACTTATTTATAGTTCGGGAGTTTCACATTATGAATAACTGAGTTTGGATTTAAAGGAATAAGACTCAATCCGGTACGTGTATACTTACATTGTCAAGAAATGGTAGCTAATTATGGCATATCGAAAAACACACAGAACTAGTAATTTCCTTCTAATATTCCTGAGGAACCTAAAATTATATGTAAGAAGCTAATAGCTTATACACTATCAAAGATTAAATGCGCGGGAGTAAATACGTTTTCATTTACATCTACCAAAAATTTTCCCTTGCAAAAGATTAATCACGCATGGAAAAGGGTTATGATTATGATATACCGTAAGAAAATAAAAGCCCGAGAAAAAAAATCAAATACATATGACTTTCCCAGTGATTTAATAATAATATGCGAGTAACTTTCCTGGCTTCTACTTATACATGTGTGTATATAGTATGTAAATAAAGTTTAAAAAAAGTGTTATACATATAATATTCTAGATGGTAAAGATTTGATGCAGTGAGTGAGCCATGCATGTGTGAGTTCTTTTCTTGTAAAAAGGAAAGAGTCAAACAATTTATCGGATCCGATCCGACTTCTTGTTCATAGAGTTTGTTATCACGCTTGTGTATCTATATTGTATTAAATATAAAGCTGTGGTGTGAAGTATACATAACAAAACGCGCTCTCACATACAAAATCATATATTTGTATGAATATAGTATACAATTTTAAAAATGCTGTTTTTCAAAGAGGCCCATTGATTCTTTTCCCCGTCTTGGATGTTACCAAGCGTGGGGCAGGAAAACACGCATAGGAAAAGTACTTATGCTTTCTTGCATTCACACATAAAAATATATATGTGTGTTTTGTGCAGCAGTAGTATTTTCTTCACAAATTTCTTGTAGTTTTCTACCTCTCTCTCTCTGTTATGTTTTACTTGTGAGAAAAGGAGCTTGAGTGTGGTGCAGTTTTCGACTACTCCTCTGTTGTCGGTTTGAACAACACCAAAAACTTCCTTGCGTTTTTACTATTGCTCCTACTGCTGCTGGGTGTTGCCTGCTCTGAGCAAGTGCAAGCTGATTTTCTGGCTGAATACGACCCGAGTAAGAGGAGGCTCGGGTCGTCAGTAGTGAAAAGTGTGCGGTGCTGCAGGTGCTTTTTTTCTTGCAGAAAGACCAGTTTTGTACTTTGTCTTTATACTATACTTTTTCTTTTCCTCATTTTTCCCACGGTCAACACAAAAAAGCCCTCTTCTCATACATATATATATATATATGACTTTTCAGCAGTTTTTCAGTGTCTACTGTATAAATTGTTACGATTTTTGGGTTACCATTTTGCGTTGTCAAAAGCAGATTCATCATAGCCAATGATATAATTGTTTCTTATTGAAATCTTTCGTTTTTGGACGTTATTTGTCTGTCATTATTGTCTTCTACGGTACACTGATAGCTGGGATCTTATATTTATTTTTAAATCTTCGAAGATTTCCAACAGGACAGAATTTCAATAGAACAGCAGCAACAAATAGCGTTTGTATTGTGTCCTGGAGTAGAAAACATGCATGACATTGGTTTCCTGCTAGGGACAAATTAGATACGCACTTCATTTTTAGATGTTATCTTAAGTGAACACTAGAAAAACAGATTTTGTACGAAAACGTTCAGGTATACTAGAATGTTTAAAATCAAATTTCCGTCAAGCATGATATGCAAGCAAGTACCTTAAACGTTGCATCATAGAATAAACCGACTAAATACTACCAGTATTTTGCATCACAAATTTCCATACTGATGTGACTTCTGTACATTTGTATCAAACATAGCCAATTTATTTGATCTCATACCAATCGCAACGCGTAGAAAAGTAATATAATTATTTAATGTCGCGATTTGTGTTCCACATTGTAGAAAAGTGAGTCTGTTGTTTAAAAAAATATTATA
This sequence comes from Orchesellides sinensis, assembly GCA_027744375.1. Lineage (NCBI taxonomy): Eukaryota > Metazoa > Arthropoda > Collembola > Entomobryomorpha > Orchesellidae > Orchesellides > Orchesellides sinensis. The sequence continues at coordinate 1,438 of JAHZNG010003848.1, read as the reverse complement.
GAAATCTACGTGTGGTGCTTTATAAAAAACAAAGTGTATAACCTAGTTGTTTGATACATGTAGCCAATATGTACGTAGCTGTCAACGTCACAAAAGGAATAAGTTGTATAGTAGAAGTGTCAATTTAAAATATAAAGATAGTACTTATTCCAGTATAAACTTCCTTTATAGGCAAGCCAAATTTGTAGTGAAACAATATGCAGTGTGGCAATATTATACCTATGTAAACAAAACAAAAAAAGTTTGTGATTGGTTATCATATAGAAAAATTCTGATAGAGTCAATAAGAGTCGAGACAGGCTTTCTCACACAGTGTTTTGGTAAGTTATTTTATGCAAGCGTTTGAAATAGTTTGAATGGAATGTGATAATACTTATAATGTCTAGATGTAATAAAGACTCCTGTAATTTTTACTTTCATTACGGATTACAGAGATATGGGTACCATACATAATGTTACTACTAATAGTAGAAGTTTCTAGAGTCCAAATTATAAATTTTGTATGGCTAGCATAAAAAACGTTGCCCAACTGGCAAAGGGAATTTCTCTTTTTGTAATCTGGAAAACGGGAATTCAGTGAGTTGGATCTGTGGAGCTCACTCTCGGTCCCGTTTTTTATTATTTCTCCGCAATGCAGTATTATGCATATGTAGCGTAGCAGTTGGTGGCATTGTGGCATTATATATATACAGACATTGTATTGTATGTCTCCTTCCTCTCTCTCGCTCTCTCTTCTCATACCACATTACCACGAGTATGTGCAGGGCGAAGACAGGAAAAGTAAGAGTTTGTTGCAGGAGTCATATTGTTAGTTGGATTCGATGAAGTGATACGAAGGGAGAATTTTTATTTAACGGAACGACGAATAATGCAGTATGGCTGTTACAAGTACCGTTTCCTCTCTCGTCTTTCAAACCATGATTCCTTTTTAGTCTGAGTAGCAAATCTGAACTTTAGTATTTGATATTGCATAATATTTTAAAATATCCATACAATCACATACATCTTGTAAGTAAATTCTAGTAAGGAATACACATATATTCATTTTGGCATAATTGCCATAGTACATTATGACAATTGCATGAAAACCCAAATCAGTATTGGCTACAAGAAGGTAAACGAAACCTGTCAACAATATATACATACAGTTATAGGTAGAAAAGTACAAAGAAAAGGCCTTTGACTGTCACAAATGTATCAACTTGTTTTTTTTACCTTAGAATTTGTTCCAAACATGTGAAGTGGCAGTTAATGGGCAAAATAGGAAATACAAAGTAATCGTCGCTCATTGAATAATATTTCTGCACATTATCCAGCTACATTTCAAAAGACATGCATGAGACACGACATGTTATTCCGGGAGATGCATTACTACATTTGTTTTTTATACTAAAAATTTGGTGTTGTATGCAAGCTTGAAAAAAATTATGGATTTTTT
>JAHZNG010003847.1:0-10578 GCA_027744375.1 Orchesellides sinensis | reverse complement strand
GAATGGATGTCACCAGCTTTTTCCTACTTTTGTGAGGGAAAAGCTTGAAGGAGTCGATAAACATACATAGCCGCTGTGTGTGGTTTTACTTTTTCGGGTTTGTCATATATCCCCAAGTAAACAAACTCACATACAAAACTGTACAGTCGTGCAGGATCGTAAGACCCATGAGAAGCACAATCTCAGCTTGCTATACTGGTTTTACGTTTTCCTTATACCCCTTCATTTCGCTGAACCAACTGATTGGAAATCAGGAGGGCACGGGGGCAACCCGGTTTTAATGTGTGGTCGCTTTCATCCAAATAATGTAACCATATGCCAAATCAAAATCTGAACAACCAGCAGATTCTAGAGAGACAGTGAATTTGATTACGAAAGGATAAATGCAAGGATATACTGCATTGTTGAACGCTAAAAATAGCACTGGCTTCTGTATTCTAACAACAAACATAAATTGATACTAATTACTACAGGGTGCTTTTATTGACATATTAACGCATAAAAACTTTCTGTTGTACTTCAAGTAAAAACTGACCACTATAGATGCATGAAATATGTTAACTTTTTCTTTAAAAATGAACATTTAGCTTTTACATCTAAATTCCATCTACGATTGAAGACAAAACTTCAAACTGTTCAAAGTCAAAAATGGCAAAACTAAAAGTGAAGTCTTGCTATCTTTGTCATTCTTAACCATCATGACCAAGACAAGAAAGGGTCTTCTTTTTACTCCTGTCTCTGTATTTTGTTCACTTTCTTTTCTCTCCCTCAGCTCCTCTTTTCACCAATTTCCTCTTTCCACTATTTTTTACCCGATTTGGTATTGCACTCCCTCCGTTTTAGCTTCTTGTCCCGTTGCGATCTTTCCATCTTCTGTAAAACCATTTATTGGTTTTTCTTGGATAGTGAATGTGTGCTGAATGTAGAGTTTGCTTCTTCAGGTTTTTTAAGGGATTTCCCTGATTTCCCAAAAATCATACATGCATTCCACGTGGAACAGAGGCTTGGCTAAGAATATATACACATGACAATAACTCTAGGGTGATGAATACAGTAGGATGAGAAATGATGACGAACAAAAGAAAGAAATGTCAAAATGAAAGAAGGGATTTTCGTACATGTGGAAAAATAAATTCCACGATGTAGGTATATATTTTTTTTACTTCCAATATGTGACTGCATTACAATATATGAAACTACTGTATAAGAAAGATTTTTTCATTTATACACTATTTCAAACATGATAGAATGAATTCAATATTTCTTAACTCATATTATGTACGACTGTTCCTAGATGATTGGACATTTTTTGATGGCATTGTATTAATATTCGTTGGCTATGTCTATTTGAGCATATCTTTTGCTGGTTTTTGATCTGTTCATACATAAAATTCCATATGTTTTGCATTTTTAACAAACTTCATTGGTTCCAATTTGAAAATAAGCGATGAAAGTGTGCCATAGATGTCCCTTTGAAATGTGCGTTGCTTGCCTGTTTATGATATTAAATGTGTATCATACTATTTTATGATGTTTAACATAATTATTGTAGCATTTTCACTAGACAACAGAAATCCAATTTCCAACGTTTTTTCCTTTACTCATGTTATGAAACGAACACCTCTTGGATTGACATTAGAGAAAGAAATTGGTTCAATTTTATCATTTTTTAGGATATGGATTAGATTATGTTGCGACACTTGTTCTTCAAATCTTAAATTATCTTCGTTAATATAATCAGCAATGCAACTATCACCGTTCCTCTGTATATTCCTCGGTTGGGCATAATGCACACGTATGTTATCACCTTTTCAGTTTTTATAGTTTAAAAAAGAGCAGAATTTTTTCTTTTCGATTTTTTACACCTAAAAGGGAGTAGACGCTGGTTCTATTGGAAATACGAATCAAGTGGAAATTTCTTGATTTTGCTTGTACAATCAGTAAACATAAGCGTTTTAAGCTTAATCTTTTCGATTTTTTACAGCTAAAAGGGAGTAGACGCTGGTTCTATTGGAAATACGAATCAAGTGGAAATTTCTTGATTTTGCTTGTACAATCAGTAAACATAAGCGTTTTAAGCTTAAAGGCAAAAAGAACTTTTATTATTTTCAGTTTGCTTCCTACTATTGCCAGTTAAGTATACCCCGTGCCATGACTAGTTTTCGTGACTTTTAATCCCAATGCCAATTCTCTCTGTGCAAACATACATGCGCTTCTTATATAACTCTGATCCCACGTAATTCCACTACCTTTAACAAGGAATAATTCGTGAGTTTTAGGCAATGCGAGTACGAATAAGCAACATATGAAGTGAAGTGATAGAAGGAATAATGGGATCACATCGTATTGTCAAAAGCAAGCAGCAGTGCAAAAAAGCCTGTTAGCTTCGCCTTGGCTTGTGTGACACTTGCCAGCATGGAGAGAGAAAACTAGAATATAATATCCTACCCTAACGCTCCCCAATTTTTGCCATCCCTTTTCAATATGCCTTTATGAGAATAATGATGAGAAGGATGACAATGATCATCATCACCATTCTTTCTCCAGCACACTTTTATATGTTTTGTCGCCAATAAGAACTAGTTATATAAATGTATCATACATAAATACTTCCTTCTAGGTGTTTTTAATGTGTCTAGATAACATGCACTTTATGTGAGTGAGAGACATATGCTATAGATTTTCTCTATACGGAAGGAACCACAGGAGGAGAATAAATGCAAAAGAAAATATGAAGATAACTGTACAATGGCGGAGCAGGCAAAAAATAAGATGTATGTGTAGAAAGTGAGATAATATGCGAGCACATTCTCCTGTCTGAATGCATGTACATATCAAGAGTAGTAATAATAAGAGCCATTGGTACAGCTCAGCACTTAGTCTAAAAAGCTTCAAGTGTTTTCTGGGAGAAACGAGTCAATATGATTTCTCTCGTTTCTTCTTCTCCGCTCTTTCTCAAGAATCGTAATATTCATCGTAATCCACTTAGAATGACAGACACCCATTATTTCAATATCCTCTGAGTTTTGTATGCATGCAATTCGTAGTCCTCTTCGACTCCCTTTTTTGGGATGTATTCTTTCTCCCCTTGAGAAGCTCCTTTCTAATTCCATTTCCTTCTGATTTGCTTCCAGCTTTAACGGGCTGTAGTATAATAGAATTATGAGAGAGTAAGCATTTCAAAAAAAAATATATTCTTAGAAGTTAAATTCATATCGATGAATCTATAATCATGATTACATCCTTTTTTGAAGTGAAGAAAATCGCTTGTTGAAATTGAAATAAGATCAATGGAAATAATACTCGTGGGCATATAGAAATAATATTATTACTGGTAAGACATATAATATAAATTACTAATGCTTATTCTGCGATTCATATGTTGATTGGCTTTCTTTCTGCAATAAGTACGAATATGAAACTATAAAACACATTCTGCGGACTGTTTGCTTTTATAATATTCTTTGGATTGGAACTGGAGAATTGGTCTTCCTAGGTATCGTTAAATAAATAGGAAATATACTGTGTATACGAAATATTGTATTAGTTTTCAAGGTATAATTTCACAGTATAGTTGATAACAAGCTTGCATTGATGTTGACACAAGTCCTGAATCTGTTATTTTTATCTGATTAAATACATTATTGCTGCTTGACAGATTGCAATTCTTTGGAAAATTATAATATTCTAGCCTATCGTTTTCAATGAGCTCATACTTTAGGAGTACTTATTGTATTGATAATCAAAGAAACTTAAAAATACTGATCCCAGAGTGATACATGCATAAACCAAAATCTTTACAATCCGATATATCTTTCTTAGAAAACGAATAGGATATTTTGAATGTGCAATTTTACAACGAAAATCGCCATGCAAACATAAAGCCGCTTAGAGTTAAATCGTTCAGGTTCGTACGAGGTTGTTGAGCACAATGTTCGCGCAAGTCTTTTGGTCTGGCTTGATCTTTGACTTCCACTCGAAAACATCATTTACTTTAATACAGAGATGCCTTTAAGCAAAGATGACGTCTCATCTTTCTCATCTCACTGACAAAAAGCGAATAAAGCGTAATGCAACACAACAAAATTGGATAACACACACACAACAAATAAAACGGTAAAACGATTGGATGAACAAGAAAATGATTTGGAAAAATATTACTTTGCATAAAAGCTCATTAGCTCATTGAAAATGATAGGCTAGAATATTATAATTTTCCAAAGAATTGCAATCTGTCAAGCAGCAATAATGTATGTAATGCAACACAACAAAATTCAAATAAAACGGTAAAACGATTGGATGAACAAGAAAATGATTTGGAAAAATATTACTTTGCATAAAAGCTCATTCCTTTGATGGTAACTACTATTACTTAATATATATGCATATTCATGTCACCACAAGTCGTAAAGGTAACGAATATAGGGGGAAAAATTATTGTGAGTAAAGAGATTTTTCAAATCTTTTCAAAAAGTGACAAGAATCACATAGGAAGAAATATGTTTTGCATTTTATGCTAAGTATGTGGGGACCTAAGGGAATGAATAGAAAAAATGGCATCACCAAATATCCATTGCTTATGAAAATGTGAAATGGATTACCTGTTATCTCACCATCAACCCTATCAGGGCAAATCACAAAATGCTTGATCTCACAATCTCTGATATTGAGCGGTGATGCGTCATCATAGTGCTTTTAAGTCGTTTGCATATGTACAACATCCGTAAATATAACATCTGCATAAGTAAACTGATAATGCCTATTTTATAACTTTATACAAAATGCAACACTTAAGCTAGATCCAGGTAGGACGAATTCCTTTTTTAAATTTTCAAGTCGTATGCATAACATATGTATTTTTCAGTGCATGAAAACCTAATTAGCTCAACTATTTGTTCTTTTAAATAGTATTGCGTAATGTATTAACAATTTTAATCTGGTAAATAAATTTTCAGCGTAATCCAAAACCTTTCTTTGTATGCCATTTCCTCTCATCCATATATTTATCAAGTGCTTAACCAGTTAACAATTAAACAATATGCATACATAACTTACATGCGGTTTCTATCGCATATATATCACTTATGCCAGACATTGAGTGCTACAAGGATGGAAAACTTGCGAATCAATAGTTACTCATAATAAAATCTTAAGCATTTAATCCCACTCAATTCAACAAATGTTTTCGAACTTTAATCGGCATGGGAAGAGAACAGCATTTTGACTCGAACTAAGGCTTCGAAATGGCAAACATGTCTTGCAAATTTCCACATGAATTCTAAAAGTGAAAACAGTGAAGAGGTTGTTGTGATTTAACTTGAAATTGTTACATGTTTTCGTATGTACGCGCACAATCCATTTATATATATATGGGAATTTCTACATATTTTTAAATAGAAACGACAGAAGGAAAGCTCTGTGCAGTAGTTATGTATATTTAAATCTATAGATTCAAGTACTTGGAACTAGTTAGCTTCGTTAGCCTATACTCATTATATTTTCATATAACTTACTGAGATCTCTAGCTCATCCACTTCTCATTCAACTTTGATGACTTTTGCCATTCCATGGCAGTTTCAAGAGAACGCAACTGGTCTATTTGCGTAGTTCTCAACTAAAATATTTTCAAATGAAAATATTTCAGCACACTTTTACCAAACTTTTTAGGTACTCACCTAAAGCATAATTCTAAAAATATAAATGATTCCTTTAATTTACCCCTAAAACATAAAAAGCTTCAATAAAAGAAGACACTGGTAGCTGACTTTTTTCTGTTTGTGACCAAGTTATCAATATAAAAATGGTTTTAACCCCTAAATTTCATTATGACCGTTGCTCCTGTATAATGTAATGGACTTAATTTTCAAACTTTCTACATTCTCCTAGAAGCCATATCAACGGAAAAGCATTGTATGTGTGCTCTCCAAGGAAAACAAAATCCGTTGCTTTTCATAACTCTCAACGACCAATATATTTGAGATAGAATATCATAATATCATACATTATACTTGCTTCCTAGTGTCATAGCTCCTTAGGGAGTTCCGGCAGTGGAATTAGAAATCACTTCCCTAGATTACTATGCTCCCTTTAGACTCTCAGTTCCCCGAGACTCAGACCTGTAAATACAGAGCAGCTACGTAGATGACTTTATTTCATGCTGGAGGAGAATTGGTGAGTACCTTTTTGTTTATGTTTAGCCTTATTGAATATTTTCTACTAACAAAAATAGGCTTTTCAGTTAAGTGAATTGAATTTCATTGGATAGTTGCTGCCTCTGCGTAGTAGAATTAAAATTGTTTCAGATATAAACATAACTAGGGCATTTTAGATGCATTACTAATACTAAATATGTACATCCATATTATTCATAGACGTTCTACAGGGGAGGAAAGCCAGCTGCGTCTTCTATGCTATTTATTGTATTAACTTCTGCTTGAATTTTCTCATTCAGCATCCCAAATTACAAATCATTTGGAATAAAGTGCCATATAACAATTATAAAATGTTGTTGCACTTATACCTTGGTATAAGCTTTGTAAATTGAAGAAGGGGTTGTAAGTTGATTTGAATTTGATGACTCATTGTTTTATCACCGATTTGCTTTATTTTATATAATGAGAAATGTCAAAGTGTAATGATTCATTACTAATAAATCTTCTTACTGACATCCAGATAAACTAAACAAATTCGGAAAGTCTAATTAGTATTCAATTTACAGATTAGTATATACATTTTAATACACATGTAAAAATAAGTATAAAAAGCTGCCAAATAATTTTGACACCTAAAGAATAGGTCCTCAAAGCTGAATAAAATAACGTATCGAAAGAGCCTGGTCCAGCTAAGGAAAGGAATAGAAACCAATTGAGGAAATCATAATTCAAAAGGCTTCCTACTGAATCCGCTTCAATGTTCAGTATACGTAAACAACAACAGCCCGTAAACACTTATTTAATGGAATATGTAGTAGACGACTGATGTTGTATAGAATATGAAAAATAGAGGAAATGAAATTATTTATATTGTACAAAATAAGGTTAATTGAAATACCTGGATGGTATTTCATTAGAAATACAAATATTTTAGGCACGATAAAGCTTTTATAGTTATTCCCTACACTCCATTTCTACAGATTTGCTATATATCACATCATGGAATTTTCTTTCTGGTGACTTCCATTCATGTGTTTTAACGAACATAATTCCGTTGTAATTTACGTAAGCTCCAGAATAGTATACGCAAAACAACACTAGATTCTGTTAGGGAATTTAGACTGCAAAAGCCAATTTACTAGTGTATTTATGCCAAATTCATCTTGTTTTCTATCACTTCAATTCCTCCCCATTGTTTAGCCTAGCTAATGAAAATCTAGATTTCATTTAATTCATCTGGGACTAAGAACAACAACGACTCCATGGAAAACTCCAACTCAAGAGGGTACCTACCCATCTGCTCAATCATAGAATCTACGAATTAAGTTTTTATGCATAATACGCTGTTATGGATAAATTGAACAAAAGTTGGGATCAGGAGTACAGAACTGGAGAAAAGGTTATGTTTTTCAGAATTGAAGTATGTGTTTTTTTAAAGGAGAGAGCAATACATGATTTTAAGTCATGACGGAAGTCAATTTTGCCATATACGGCATCATACTAATCTCCTCTCTTTTCCTCCACATCCCTGCAAATTCCCATGGAAAGATTGAGCTCCAATGTGAGCCCAATATGCAGGAAGCTTCTTACTTTTGTATGTTCTCTGCCACTAAATCTTCCAACATCAACAACAGTAAAAAAAGGAGGAAACTTGAATGGAGAATGCAAACGGAAATATAGTAATATATTATATGAGTCTCCGCTGAACTGCACACACGCCGTCATCATTATGATTACACTGAAAAGGAATGTGTTTAAACAGACTACAAGTGGAAACCCAACATCCAGAATAGGAGTAAACCAAACCTTTGCGTCTTTAAAGAAAATGTGAGCATGAATTGCATTATAGATGGACCGTATGTACGCATAGAGATTGACTGTGATCCTAACAAAAGTTCACTGAACATACCTACTTATGCATCTTTTACTCTCTATCATAAAAGCATTAAGAACGCATGAATAATCGCCTACATTATCTAGTTGTATGCACTTTGAGTTCCGAGTATTGTACACATGGATTTTTGCCCTGTTTTTTATATGTAATGTGTTCTTTTTCCTATATCCACTTCATAACGACAATTATATATATATTATAAATATATATGTATAACCATCATGATAAACTTCTCTGTGCTTTCAAGTTTAAAGCTAAAATAAACTTTGTTCCAAGACTTTGAATAAATATGAGCATCACGACTGCCATGTTAAGTATTAATTGAAAAAATCAAGAGACTTTATCAACTCTTACGCAAAGCTAAACGTTGAAAAACTTTTGTTACAATCCAACTTAATCTGTGTTATCGTTGTAAGTTTGCTATTTGTATTAATTATTTAATGCATTCAAAAGTAAAAGCGTTTTTGTTTACAACCGTTTGCCAATGCAACTTTCAGTAAAGCATATTCAAACTGAACAAAGTACAGTACCAGTTAAAAAAAGTTAAAACGACTGACAACCAACAGGCAATTTATTAATGTGTTATACACATACACAAATATATTGTACGTGTATAGATATTAATTTGAATTTTGATGCAATATAAATCAACAAGCAACTGAATGAAGCTCCTTTAAAAGTAAAACCAAGCCCAAACCAAGGAAAACACCCACGTACTTATCGAGTCTACACACATAAGCGCATCGGGATGCATGCATAATGCGATATCATTAAATACAATAGATTGCTGGCTGGTCCAAGGCCGAGCCAAAACTTTCTATATAACTACTTCATCTTCGTATGAGTTGAATATGAGAAGAGCAGTAATCTACTAAGTACATATTTTAAAATCTGATGTTTTTTCGGAAAACTTTCTATTTTCAAAGTTAAAGTTTGTAAGTAGACATGCATGGAACTATGTAGTCGTTTTTTACACCAAAATGCATGCATTTTTTCAAAAATCTATGGTATTTTAAAATGGGCAATAAATGCTATATGTCCTACTGTTACAGGTTACGTAACAAGAAACCAGAAACCGTCTCTTGACGCTTGCTGCTTTTTCCTTGTGTAAGTTGTCGTCCGTACCCTTTACTTTTCCCCATTTCCCTATTCTACATATAAAAAACTGAGCCAATGCATATGATTACAGATTAGGAGAAAAAGCATGATAATGCAAATCGGTCCATAAAATTTCCCTTTAAACTTATTTTTTCTTCCACTTACTTTATTTGAACTGCTCTTTCTTTCCCGGTTTATATGCTATTGCCTCTGAATGTGAAGTGAAGAAATATAAAACGTGTGCAGCAAAAACGTATACATAGACATTGAAGGGAGAAAAAAGGGAAGTCGTATGTATGCACATTATTCAGAAATCATGCAAGAATAATGATACCAACCAGTACCATTTCTGCTTCAAAAAATGCGATTGAATAAAAGCAGTTGTAGTAATACTCTAACAACTATTCGAACCAAATACTTAGATGAAACTAACAAGAACTAACGTAAAACTCGTTGAATTCTGTAATTTAAAAATTGAGCTTTAAAAGTAAGACTTTTGACAAAAAAACGAACAATACTACAAAAAATCCATAGTATGTGACTGCGTGCTGCATTGAACTACAAGATGCAAACAAAAATCGCAGTGTGCTTCTGTGACATTTTATTGTAAGTACTCGCATATTTACGGCTTCCATTTTCAACGAAAATTATAGCCTTTGCATTGAAGCATAATGCTTGTTGATGCTTGCATGCTACATCAACTCTACTGAATGATTATTACACATGTTTTGTAAATGTTATAGTTCTCTCATTGTTAAATCTTCTCACACATCATTTTCCCATCTATTGTTGCTCTTAATCTTTAAATTTATTGCGCCATTTTTGGCTTTTGTTGTAGAACAAATTTACACAACCTTGGTTTGTTCCAACTTTACGGTTTTTAGCAAGAGAACGGGAAACTTATGCGGTCATCAGATTTGTCGTCTGTCTATCTCCCGAGGCAGAAGGATGGCATCAATTTCATTAACTGTCGTACTTAGTTATCTTATATGCAAGTTTTGATGATGAGGTCTGTCCTGTATTACGCATCTCCAATCAGCAAAGGTCACACAACATCTTTTCAAGGTGCGCAAAAATGTCATTTATTTTTCTTTATAGGTTGACAACAACAAAATCTACCAAATATCGGTGTATAGCAACACACACCTTTGTTTTTTATTTCGTCTTAATTACAAGCACCTGTACTTTTATAATGATGTGACGCCCCAATACATAGATGCAATGAGATTATTTTGTTTTCGTTCACAACTACGTTTACAACTGTTTCAAAAACAGATTTTATAGCTTTACCAGAACTTACTTATCATTCCCTTCTTACATTTCATATTTTTCACGTCTTTACAACTCTCAGCATCAATTCATGGTAGTACACTTGGACTTGAAGCATACCAATATTTTTCTTTTGTTGTTCCTTATTATTGCCACTGTTTGTGC
>JAHZNG010003846.1:0-15626 GCA_027744375.1 Orchesellides sinensis | reverse complement strand
AGGCAATAAATCTGTATGAAATACAGTGATCACTGGACCCCTTGTAGTAAAGTAAGAGTAGTATTTGTGACTGTCCAATCGAAACAATATTAAGTAGTTTTTGCGGTCAACTGACATTTAGTTGTGGGAGAGCCAGATGGCTTAGCTGTTTTGAGAAAAACAAATTGTAAAAGCTTGAAAGAAAACAATGCTGGAAATGTGCTTAGCAAGCACAATAAATTTAATTCATGGCACCATTGCAAAAAACAGAAAGTTTTGGAATTTATAGCTTTCCTTTTAAGTGGACGCGTTTTGCAGAGCTCTTTGTTTTCCCAAAGTAGTCCTTTGAACAAGATCCGTTGCTTTGAAGGCAGAATTACGGCCATTTAACGCCTTGGTTTCTGGTTTTGCTTTAGTACTAGATTTTTCTTGGTTTTGTTCCATACATAGGCATATGTATGTTCCTAAATATATCCTATTCTGATCTACCTAATAGTTTATCATAATCATATTTCACAGGATTTATACAATCCACAATGAGGAGTTTTTGATTGTGTTGCCATTTATTGTTTATGAAAGCTATGAATGAGATAAAGAATGAGAGAAAGTAGTTTTAAGATTGGGAACGGAACATGTCTTGGTTTAATGAGAAACTCCAATATCTTTTCCTATTCTCTTTTTTGTTCATTAAGGATGTCTAAATGTAAATTTGAAACTGTCTAGTACAGAACTGGCCAGTTTTATTTAAAGTTTGATTTAGTGACGGGGATAATCTGATAATACAATGCAAATGACGGGTAAATAATTTATGAATTTAATGTTACTTTCATATGACTTCCTGGATCCATCGACTTTTCGGCAGCCACCCCAGGGTTGCATGACTGTGTTAGGGTTAGCGATAGGTTCATGTACATAAAAGTAGTATGTTACAAGATTGAATTTTGCTCTGGTTTGCTGGTCACTATACTCTCCAAAGTCTCCATCCAGTTTAACAGTCAAAGTCATGATTTTATTCAGATACATACTAGTTCGAAAAAAACGAAGTTAGTTTGATACAAGCCTGGCATTTTATGGATACCAAAATACACGGTTGCTTCAAGTACGAGCAGACAAAGGGTTATAAATTCTCGATGTCTGGACGTCTGGGAATGTTAAAATTGCTGGAGAAAATGCATTGCAGAGAAAGTTTTATTGTTCTTTGCCTACATAAAGAATCGGCGCTATGCTTTATTTATTTTTTGCTTTTTGACGATATTTAACCCGGCCATGCTGCAATTTTCAAGTTTATGCTTCCTTCAAATGAACGAATCTGTTGGATTTATTACAGCAAATAGCTTTTGACCGGTAGTCCAACTGAGTTAGAATGTTTTAGGAGATTTGTATTTATTCGTATACACGATATACCATCTGTAATAAAAAGTCCTGGAGCAAGTAGGACAAGAAAAACGGAAGATCATTAAATTTTACATCTCAAGTTCCTTGTGTCCTCCCCGGTCCTCTGTTATTTTCAAGTTTAGGCAGGAAAGCATAATACGTTTCCTGTTTAACGTATCCAATCTTTTAGAATCTATAGATCAGATGTCTGATTTCACAAAAAGAGTTTACGCAAATATAAGCATATTTTTATGTTTGTCGAATACATCAATAGCATTAGTGGATTTAATAGCGCTATGTAGAGAGGCATGATAGTTTATAACTTTAAAAGCAAAGAGATCCAATAAATTTTTTGCCAATAAGGCTTGTATGCAAGATGACGCGTTATTTGGAGACATTTGACACTCAAACTCGTTGGCAATTCAACTAGATATATTTTTTAGTAAAAATATTACTTTCTGTTCTAGGTTTATCTCGGATCTGTAACGTCAGGATCTGTTTGGGTTTTGTTAATGCAATCGATGTAAATTAAGATTAGAATTGCCATATAAGAATGAACAAGGAGAAGAATGAAAACTATTGAACTTTTTGTCGGAACTTGATCGATTTTTGCATTTAGAGATTTGGACCGTATAGTAAGTCATAGGACCATTAAAAATAGCCATATGAGCTTTATGGAATGGCCTGGAAAGTAGTAGTAAGCCCTTAATTTACATTTTAAAGCAATAACATATGCAGTCATTGTTGTGTTCTTTTAATTTTCCCATGTAAAGCACAATACACAGCATACCATATCGTGCCAAATTTAGTTTTTCTTAACTCTAATCCTCAGACCACTTTTTGCTCAGAAACATAGAAAATAACTTTTATTTTATCTTCAAATCTTGTACAGAAAACCTTTTTTTAACATTCTCAATCTCAATAGTTCTACAAAAGAGCAGGCTTGGCAAGTAGTAGTAAGCCCTTAATTTACATTTAAAAACAATAACATATGCAGTCATTGTTGTGTTCCTTTAATTTTCACATGTAAAGCGCAATACACAGCATAGCATATCCTGTCAAATTTAGTTTTTCTCAACTCTAATCCTCCGACCACTTTTTGCTCAGAAACATAGAAAATAACTTTTGTTTTATCTACAAATCTTGTACAGAAAAACCTTTTTTAACATTCTCAATCCCAATAGTTCTACAAAAGAGCAGGCTAAATGCATAGCACGTAAAATCCCATAAAAAGATCTCACAGAAGATAGCTAGGGAGTATTGTCGTGTTTTGCTGCTAAAATCTAATAGAAGTGACATTTATTCTTTCTTAGTTTTACTGGAAATGTCGTTGCATTACAAGAACATTGCATGTTATATGTATCTATGTGTCTGGTTAAGTGTGAAGTTGAGAGCTAACTGTTGACTGTGAACGACAAAATGAAGTGTATGTATATGTATGCCCATTGTCCATATATGTACATTCATATAGACAACATAGAAAATTGATTTTCTGAATTTTCTTTGTTAATATACAGGTAGGGGCCAATGAGACTCAAGAAATTTCATACCTGACAAGAGTGAGTGAGTGAGTGGCGCAACGGAACTTGTTGAAGATTGAGGAAGACGGATAAGAAGACAATATTACAATTCAGTTGTTGGGAAGTAAAAGTAGAAAGTGGTTAACCGAGAAGCTTTCCTCTCAAAGTTCAGTCATTGGAAGCAGAACTTTTTTAACGACGGAAGTGAATTCACAGCGCAGAAAAATCAAGTCTCAATTCTTTAGAGAGGTCAACAAAAGGTTCTGAAAAAATAGGACAGATCAAGAGTTTTACTCAAAATCTTGGACTAAATCTGTCCTCGTGGTATTTCAGATTCTTTAGAAAGTAAAAAAGGCTAGTGAATCTGACTGCTTTTACATCCTCAACAACTTCACTTAAAGTGAGAAGGGAAGTCGTATCTAATTTCTAACTATTCTAACTCAGTAGCACCGCAGGAGGAGACAGCGAGATTGAAAGTACGACCCACATAAAAAATATATACATATCTTCATATTATACAATGCTAGCACAAAGTTCAGATGGAGGTGGTGGTGATGTCACTATGTCTTACAATAGCGTTGGAGGAATTGGCGATGTCAATGTTGGAAGAGGAATGACAAATAACAACATGGATTCGGATGATATGCAACTAGATGGAACGTCTTCCATCTTGGGAAACTCCATCATAACCTTTAGCCCAATGAAAGACTCAGAACTACGACGAAGAGCAAGGAATAACACGATTCTGGCTAAAATCCAAGAGCTTGAAGCTAATGCAAGCGTACAGGCGGCAAGGAGTGAGCGTCTTCGCATGATGAGAGTAAGTGAAAGTAGTACCTTTAGATTTTCGTCGCCACCACACTTTGATGACCAGATTTAAAAATAAAAAGTAGTAAGAGAAATTGAAGTAAAAATGACATTAGCATTTCGATATCTTCATAGATTGGTTCTGGCAAACTATTTCATAGAGATTGTAAATAAGAACTTCATGTATTGAACACTTATAAATTCAGTTCGAAGTGACAAACACTTGAATTTGAAGCAGGATTCACTCAGCAGGAAACTGCTCTCAACTTTAACATTTAGCCGTTTCCGATACAAGTAGACATAAAATAGAAAGTGGTATCGTTATTGTTGTCTCAATACTTTCGTGAATATCTTACATCTTATAAAATTTAGCCAAGGTGGATGGTCTTTTGGTCTTATATTATATTTTTTTCTCAGTCTTCCTAAAATTCTTCAAGTAAAAGTATTTGTTAATGTAAATGTCATGGGGCGATTGCATCTGTCCAATATTTTTCATGACATTACATAGCCTTGCTTTTGCAAAATTCTTGATAAGGTTTTTGTGATGCTGCATCTTTTGATGAATAGATATTTAACCACAAAGTAAAGTACATTTCAGTCTCACGATATCATATATGGTGTTAATATGAAGGAATTGTATATACGTCTATGTCTAGTTTCTCAAAGCAAAGGCAAAAATGTACACAATGCAGTTCGCCTTTGATAAATCTTCTAGTAAAATTGTCTTCTTGTAAATGGTAAATACAAATCTTTATCCTGATTTTTAGGAAGAGTACGAGATGCTAGTCAGAAAATATGCATCAAATAGAAACTTGAATAGACCATCATCTAGCAGGCCTTTGAATGTGAACGCGTATTATCAAAATTCTTATCAAACACAAGTCTCCCAACAACAGCCATTTATGAGTGACTCCTCACAAAAGTTGACCTCAGACCCAGACACTGGCATTTCTTCCCGGACCTCGGCTACTAAACCAACTAAAGATATTTCCTGCAACACGAATCCCACTTATTCCACAACTGGGGTTAATACAGACATCACGGGTCCTGTGAGGCCCATCATGATGGAGATAAGTGAAAATGATTTACATGCCAATAAAGAACCAGTAAAATGGGAGGAGAAAGCTGTAAAAACTAATGCGGTAGACATGAATTCGCAAACACAAAAACCAGACTTGCTTGTGTCACAAGAGTTACTCACAACATCCGCGCTACCGCAACAGCCTCAAGCCACCACATCATCGTTACTTTCTTCCCTTTATGATGGGCGACCTCATCAAAAAGTTATTGTGGTTGAAGATGATGAAAAGGACTTTTTAGGCCAAAAGAAAGCAATGATACAGATGGGAGTAGAAGTGAATGACGACGATGATGAAAGTTTACATCAAACTAGACGAACCCAGCAAAAGCAGAATGAACTTCAGCTTCCTCACCCAAAGGCACGTCACGATGATAGCATTTCCATTAGCTCTCCTACTTCCAGCCCTGGTGAAAACCCAACTATTACAAGTGACACAACAGAGGACATTCTCCGACTACGCCAAGGGCTTCCAACAAAAGAGAGGACATGGGAAAGTAAACTCTACAGCAAGAGAAAGAATAACAAGGGCGAAAATGAAGATATTTCTTCAGTATCCCTATCACTTGCTTATGGTCCGGGAAATGATGGTGATGGATTTTCCAAAACCATTGGCCTAAATAGGTTAAACAATAACATGGAGAGTGACTTGATGGATGTCTCTCTCTCCGACTCCACTTCTGTCGTTCACAAGCGTCAACACCAGAGAAAGTTGTTGCTTGAGCAGCTATCAGCATCTAAAAGTAGCCATCTTAAAAAGAGACCTGATGAGGATGATGTCACACAAGGATGTTTGAATGACAGTAATTGCATAATACAAATTAATGAAATTCTATGTTTTACCAAACCCTGATTTATATAAATTTAGTTTATATTAAATGATAATACAAATCTTGTTTACGAAAATAGGTTCTGAGAATGACGACGAGGATGATAGGTCGGTTCTTGATGGATGTCTCTCTCTCCGACTCCACTTCTGTCGTTCACAAGCGTCAACACCAGAGAAAGTTGTTGCTTGAGCAGCTATCAGCATCTAAAAGTAGCTATCTTAAAAAGAGACCTGATGAGGATGATGTCAAACAAGGAAGTTTGAATGACAGTAATTGCATAATACAAATTAATGAAATTCTGTTTTACCAAACAAAACCCTGATTTATATAATTTTAGTTTATATTAAATGATAATACAAATCTTGTTTACGAAAATAGGTTCTGAGAATGACGACGAGGATGATAGGTCGGTGATTAACACTGGAAACAAGAAGCAAGATGAAGATGATTTGCTATTATGTTCGTCTCCAACAACGGCTGGCGCCACAAGTGAAAGCATTGGAGATAGCATGATGGACTCTATTCAAAAGACTCCAGATACGCTTCCACGGGACGACTCTGAGCTTCAAGGGATTGCAGAAGTGAACCGCTAGTATGTATTCTGACGAAGATGGTGATCATAATGATGACTTCGTGGTAACAGCAACAGCTGCTCCTTCAACATTACGCGATGATAAAGGCAATTTAGCTCATTCTGGCATAAACGACAAGCATTTAGAAGAGACAGGGATGTCTTTAAAAGATACTAAAAATGGCATAAAAGAGCTGGAGCTCCGTGAGCAGATTAATGATGCGAGGGAAATTCGCCCCAATAATTTATCATCGTCAAAACTTGGTGTTCCAGCTGAGGAGCAAGAGGAAGACTTCAGTCATGCAAATAATCCAGCAGCTACTAGCCCCCATACTGTTTCTGCACAACAGGACGAATACATTGAAAAGAGAGAGAAAATTTCACAAGAATTCCATGAACAAGTCGGCCAACCCTTTTTTGAAGAAGAATCTACATTTCATGGTATTCCGTTTCAAAGGAGCGTGGAAGTTAGGGAGTCAAATGAAAAGAATATGATTTCGCATGCACATGCTCCCTCAGATAAAAATGTCAGCTCATTCTTCATCCAATTCTAGCTTCTCAACTGAACCTAATGCACGTGCTGGGTGAGTAGTTCATCAACTTGTAATTTTTGTAAGAAGGGCATGAATGCAAACGCATACCTATTCAAATACCTTTCTACCTCTACATACTCAATTTATGTTTTCAGGAAACCAAATGCAGATGAGTCTGTCCATCAAAGTAATCTATCTCAGAAGCAAAGCGGTTCTACAGGATCCTCCTCCACATCATCATCTCGACAAGAGTCATTAGAAGAACAAATTGAGGGAGGCAGCGTAAAAACAATGGGAGAAAGCGGATCAAAACAAGATTCCTCTAGTCAACAAAGTTCGGCGAAAGTTGGGAAAACTCAGCAATCTCCAAATATAGCACAGTCAATGCATAAACGGCATCAGCAACTTCAGCAGCAAGTGAAGAAAGAAAGGGAAGGAAAGGATGTGGCTGCTGATAATAATAATGTACTTGATCGCATTCCCTCATCAGCAGCCTCTTCTCCTAAATCTGTAGCAACAGTCCAGCCAACCACAAACACTTTGAGTAATGCAAAAGGAACGGCGGAGAAAGTAGGAGCCCTACCTAAAACCACTGTGAAAAGCCCAGTGCTACCACAAATATCCTCGTCGTCATCATCTACTGCGTCTCCATCTTCCAAACGTGTAGCAGATAAGGTGGGACATCCTGCTGAAGGAAATAGTAGTCACAGTGCAAGTGGAAATGGGGTAACAGTAAGTAACATTCGTCCTATGAAGGCAGGCAAAGCTCCGAATGTAGTCAAGCAAGGCCAGAGTAATAATAGTAATGTTACCACCGTGAGCAGTGGTCCTACTGGAGCTTTAAATACTGGACGGAGAGTGCGACTAAAGCTTAATTATGATGAGTCAGAAAGCGACAGCTCGGAAATTGCACCTGTCAAAGGCAACCTGAGTGCTTCTAATAAGCTCACCGGAAATCAGTCGAGTGCAAGTGGGCAACAGCAAAATAGTAATGTCGGATTGAATGAATCTGGGAATGTTAAGAAGCAGACTGTAGATGACGATTTTGATGATTTCTTTGATATGTAAAAATCTTTAGTTATAATCTACAGGTATTGTTATTTTTGTGTAGCCAGTATCTGTCAAATAAGTTTTCTTTTGTAGTACGCAGTTGTCCTTTCTAATTAGTAACTTCAAAATTATGATTACTTTCAGTAACGTATGTATATGGTACATTCGTATCGTTTGTTTAGAATGTAAGGCGAAGAACAATACCTTTTTTCTTGAAATGTTTTTAATGGTTGTTAGTTTCTGTTACATTTTATACCAATTTAGGTTCGTGGTGATATATACCGTCCGTTTACACCCGATTGAACAATGAAAATCGGCTTATAACTATAAGAAACTTTGAGTGTATATGTATGACTTTTTTACTAAAAGATAGAAAAACGCTTTTCCTATAGGATGGAATCATTTTGGTGACCCTCACGATGCTCAAAATTCAACCAGGTAGGTTCAAACAGGAGGGACCACAAAAATGCATTGGAAACACGTATCTCTAATGCATAGCAACTTGGCTTCATGTTTTACAATGACATGACATTAAACGTTAGAGGTCAAAACGCAAACTAACTTTATTGCATTAAAAGAGTAAAAAACTTAACAAAACCAAATTCTAAGCTAACATCTACCAATACGTTTTGACATCTAACGTTCTATCTGAAGTCACTGTTAAACATTGAAGCCATGTTGCTATGCATTGGGATATGTGTTTCCAATGCTTTTTTGTAGTCCCTCCTGTTTGAACCCACCTGGTTGAATTTTGAGCATCGTGAGGGTCACCAAAAAGATTTCATCTTATAGGAAAAGCGTTTTTCTATCTTTTAATATAAAAATCATACACATACACTTAAATTTCATATAGTTATAGGCCCATTTCCATTGTTCCATTGGTTATAAATCTACTGTACATATGTGAATTCATTATGTATTTGTGGCTGTGAAAGAGCAACCAAGAGGATGTATCATGGATGTATGGTTTTTTCCAAGGTCATAGAAGGAACTTAGCAACCTAGTAAGGTAACCCAGCTTGTTAAAAATGCTCAGATAAAACTTTGGGACGATTTTGGGATTTCGGGCATGGAAATTCTATAAAAATCATACACATACACTTAAATTTCATATAGTTATAGGCCCATTTCCATTGTTCCATTGGTTATAAATCTACTGTATATAAGAGAAGATGGTTTATCAACAACAAAATGTTAAAATCTCAATATTTCTGAATGATAATTTATTTATTTATCCGGAAGTCCGAAATAACCTTTAACCTCTGTATAGGTTTATAATTTTATATGTTGTCAGTATTTGTTATCAGTATTAGGAATATGAAGGAACGTTCCAATAACATATTTATGACTTATGTATTACTTAGATATACAAAAAGTATGTATGACTTGAAAAGTGCATCATTGTATAATTTATTATGCCTTGCTGGGAGCATGAAGGATTTGGAGGATTGAGTCTGCCGAAAACTCATGCTCAGACAACTCTTGATCCTCTCCATCGCGGTCCCTTGCTTCACGCATCTTCTGCAATGAATCCTTAAATTCTGTAAAGTCCTCAAGCTTTAAGCCTCCATCTTCCTGATCATCATCCTTCTTCACAAGACCCAATACTTTCCGATGTTGTGGAGCATCGGCATTAGCATTACTTACATCCTCTCTATTTTCTGACGAATCTTTTTGCAATAAAGTTTGGAAGGGGGTGGTGCTTCCTTTTAAGGATTCATTATTCAGAGAAAAACAAGAGGACTGCGGGTTTGCATCTTCTTGACAGTCCTTTCCATCATCCGTATCAAATCCAGATGATGATGAAGTAGTCACAAGATTCCTTTTGGAAATAGCTTCATCGCCATTACTCGTAATGGAAATAGAAGTAGCTGAAGAGGATGGAGATGCTGGAGTACTCAGTCCCATCCTTTTTCCATATTCAATCCAAGCTTGTGCAGCGACAACATCTGTATCTGTGCCCCCATTGGACTGCTTTACAAGCTTTCTCAAATCTTCCAAGGAGTTGGATCCAAGCTCTATTGCTTGGCCTGTTTTCAGACGTTCCTGTAGTCTTCGGTAGAGTTGTCGAAGGGCTGAGACAGCATTCAAGGTATCCGAAAATTTCCCCACTCGTAAGTCACGTTTCACAAGGTAATTTTTCATGGCACTCATACAACTTGATTTTATCATCATGAGAAGTTCATAGTTGAGTAATCCCATCTTTTTATTGATCTCCAAATCTCCATCTGGCATGCTGGAAAGTACAGATAAAATTGAGAATATTGGAAAATAGATAGATACATAAGTATAATAAATTTCACGTCTATACGTGACATAATTGAACAGACGAGCATATACAATGACGTTTGATTGACATCAACACAACAAGCCACGCATATTACTGGAAATTGGAGCGTGGTTGTTAAAATCATGTTTTTATGCTTACGAAGGAGAAACTACACAAAGATCCCTTTCAGGAGTTGCTTCAACTTTGCACACATCATCAGGAAAGAAGAAGCTTCTTGGAAGGCGATTTTTCCTATAAGGGATATATAGGACATCAAATGTACTTTGTCATGTTCACTGTCACCGACATACATATTTTACTTATCGCAACATTATTACTTTATGTATGATGTTGCAAATAGCATACCAATCACAGTCCATCTGTCTAAGTATGGCGTATGCAAAATCAGAATATGGAACAAAAGACTCTTCAAGTTGAACTACGATTACCTAACAAAGAACAAGCTAGCTGTTGTTTTAATAATCCAGGTGTGAAATTTGAAAATGCCATGTTTAAAACACTAGACGGAAGGAATAGTTAACCTGATGACCCAAAGAAATTAATTTGTCTGGCAAAGATGGTTTCCAGTCTGAAATCAGTTTTGTTGCATTTCTACACTGGATTATCTTGAATGTGCTACTGTTAGCTTGGACAAAATGCTCCGTTGCAATTCTGTACATTACAGGAACCAAAGTCGCTGAATTATTTTTGATGATTTCGTCAGGCTTAAAAATGGGAACTTGGCTGACTTCAGCATGGGCTTTAATTTTGGCCTGTTAAAAAGCATGTAAAATTGACTTAGTTTGGTTTTATGTTGTTTGGAGGTGGTTACACCAGTAATGTGTTACTTGTAGTATGTCCCCAATTATTTGCACAACGTCTTCCAGGGGCTTTGGATCCATCGGCAGTAACTCAGCCGCCAAGCTACATGGCTTCTCTGTAGCCTCTGTACTGTCAGGGTTTGGTTCATTGAGTAAAATTGCGTATTTATTCAATTTTTTAGGCTTTCTAGGTGTAACAAAGTAGGCATCCAGAGGGTCATAAAATTTATCCATTTTTAATGAAAGTAAGTCACCTTTGTCGACCTAGATAAGAAAAATTCTGGAGGAAATTAATTTTGTCGATGGCATACAATCAGGATGTCGTAAAACTAATTTGTTTCGGTTTTTATCCCCAAAAGAGGATTGCTTGATTGCTTTTGAAAGTTTTACCAATGCAAAAATCGCTTTTTAACCTAGGAAACTTAATTCGAGTAATCTGTGACTCCTCTTTGGGTTGGGGCCCTATCCACCCAGGCTCAGAGAAATGTTTTATTCTACTGGTAAATACATAGTTTGATTGTTAAAGAATGAAGCAAAAACAAAAATTCCTAATGTGAAAGCCATCTTTCGTCAAAGAAAGGCTCCATAAGGCAGTGTACAATACAAACTAATCTGTTTCTACAATCTTTCTGTTTTGCCAGTTTGAAGATTTTAAATAAAAGAAACATTCAAACCCCTTGCTGTTTTGTTTTTAAAGCCAAGACCAATAAAACCGTTGAAAAATATTTTTCCTACACCTGTACCCTTTACGTAGACCCAAATGTCATGATATTCATGAATGATCATTATAATTCATAGTTTAAAACCCCCTACGTTAATAATCCAAAATATGACAATTGCGTATGAACGTAACTTTAAAAGCATCTGTCAATCATCATTCATTATTTCTTTCATACCGCGCCGTATAAACAAACCTAATACACCATGGACAAAAAGATCCTCAACGCATACCAACTTTACTTTTTGAAGTTTTAGACATACGAGGCTGTTGCAGTTGCCAACTTAAAAAACGCATATAGAGATAGGGAACGCATGTGTGTTTAGAAATCCATACATACCAAAATGACAATTGACAACCTTTCATCTGTCTCATTACATGGAACATTTAATCCCAAGTGGTGCAAATAGACATCTGTGTTTTAATATTTTATTACCCTTTGGAAAGGACATCTTTATTCCTGGCAAGTATTTATCTTTATAATATGTAACTGTGAAACATAATATCCTTGTTTGTTAGTTTTTCTATTATGGCTATAAAGAATCAGATTTAAGAGTTTAAAGTAGGCATTATGCATGTAAGTAAGCATAATGTTTTGTATGTATATCCGCATGCACCGAGTCTATTTAACTCTACCCTATGAAATGCAAGCCTACTCTATTCTATTACATAGTATGCAAATATGGAATATGCAATGGCTAAGTTGTAGATAAGGCTGTACAAAACAGAAATGAAACAAAAACACTTAAACCTTTTACCATACGGTTAATTACAAATTTACACATATGAATTATGCTAATACATACATAGAACTCATCCTATGACTCTGACAAAGCCAAAGCTATGAAAAAGTTCACATGTACATATGTCCAAACCCGCCAGTGCAGTGTTTAGTCTAATAGCATGTTTTGTTGATGCAAAGACTTTGTTGCTAGCCGGATTGAATCATTTAAGATCACAATCCGCAAAAAAATGAATCCAATACTGACACAAATTTCCGTTTAGACTAAAATGGAAAATTATAGTAGGGCGCAGGCCGGGAAGTGTTCTGCTGATTCTGCACACAACCAATTGTGCTTGGTTACATCGTGGAACGACATCAGTCAGCAACGGCATATTATCATATGACGAAGAAAACAAGGCACATATGTTGAGGGACTGCAGTGCTAAATTTTTATCATTTCCAACGAGCGCCCACAGTTTCCAGTTGGTGCTATACCCTTTCTTAGATGTGCTTAGCTTTCATCGGTATAATATGGTCTATGATGCTCTATGTAGGTACATGTGTTTTTTGCTAATGTCTCCAATCGGAACGATTCGGACTGGCACCGTTCAAGCAATTCTAGTTCTCGGCATACGAAACTTGTGTTTGTACCTAAAACGTAAAGTAGGGAAAACGATACGGAAAAGTAGTATCAAACTTCTACTTTTGCTTTCTTTCTTGCATCTTTACATGTGGAAGCTGTTATTATGTTGATGTTATGTATGTTTGGAATGTTATATTCAACTCAGGCACTTTTTCAGATCAAAACCTCGTCGTCATCTGCTTCTGTTGCAGAACTCTGGCTGTTATAGGTTGAGCAATATCATAAAAAACCTCTTTTGGGTGCTGATTATATTGCGAAATATTGTACTTACATATTTCTTATCAACGATTGACAAGACTGGTTTTGAAGTGAAAGTAAAGGAGCTAACGATTTATCGAAATTGTGCGTTACTGAGTAAAGTCTGATATTCAATAGGTAAGTAACACTTAACAAATTTAAGACATTTGCGTGTTGGCAAAGAGAAAGGTAGGTACTAGACCACGCCACAATTAGGTTGAAGGGAATGTCCTTGAGTTTAGTTCTGATTTCACACGGTCCAGCTAACGGCCAATTTGTAATGTAGTTTATGTCATATACCCTTGGTAAACCCAAGATCTATCACCATGAAAATTTGCACCATTAATTAAAAACTCTTAGGAGTTTTTAATTAATGGTGCAAAGTTTCATGGTGATAGATCTTGGGTAAACCTACCTACTTACCCTTAGCAACTTTCCCAAATTGAGCTCAGAAAGGAAACAATACCGAATTTTTATGTAAGTAAGGAATTCATGGAGTTATTTTTTGTTGGTTATTTTATTTTAAATTGTTTGAAATATAATTTGTTTTGTCAATCTAACATTAACCATTGATAACCCTAGTCAAAATTACAAGTGTATGAAGGACATTGCGCTTATCAAATTCTACAATGAGTGACCTGGGAATACGTCCCGCACGCTCAAAAAAATCCTATGTAAAAAAGGCTGCTCCTAAACAAAATTCTTCTTCCAAATCCAAACCAAGAGCAAAACCAGTGGACATTAAAGAACAACTGACCGACAAAGATAAAGGTTAGTTTTAGATTTCTGGCATAAAGAACGCGTTAGAACATAACATGCAAAGTCATAGTATATGTAGATAAAGAGAGTTTAAAACTTACTCATTTGAACGCGTATGTATGTAATTATCGTGATCCAAAAAATTTGTTATTGCACGCAACGCACAAATAACATATTAAATTTTGAAGTACATGTTTAGGTATTTATATTCTGATAGCAAGATCAGTTCTTGGAATGAAACAAATCTTGGAAAGTGTTGAGAAATTTGATAAGGAATCATTTTAGGTCTTAGCATCTCAAGAATTTTTATTTGTTCATATGTATGTATACAATATGTATACCTATGCATATTCTGAAATGCCAGTTTATTTTAAAAAACTTTCAGTACAGCTGTAAATTTTTGACGTTATGTCTCAATCATATTAGCTCGTCATAACGTGGTTTGATATGTAGTGTGTGGTTTACCCTGGTTTACCTTAACATTAAGATGTGTTGCTGTGAAACTTAAGACGTTTTATTATCAAGGTCATACAGGCTAGCTGAATTTTCTGGGATTGAATCGTTTGAATTTGTAAGCGCTTCGTGTATTTAGGTATTTTACATTTAGAACTCAAGAAGCAGCTTAGTTTAATTTAAAATTAGGAAGCAGGGATGTGGGATTAAAGAGTATAGTAATACGTGTATATGATGTATTATACGAACGTGAGTATGGCTCATTGAATAAGAACTACTTCATGTAATAACATACACAGTCTATAAAGAATGCAATATTTTATATAAAACGTCATACTTCAAATAAGTTTTCATCCTTACACATTATCTGTAACTATTAAAACGCAGGAGATGAATGTGATTACACCTAAGCGATTACATCAAAGTGCTCGTATTTAATTATAGGTTTGCGCACCTACCTACATAAAAATTGAGAATGGTCAAGCATTTTTATAAGAGTTTAGCAACCCGATGAAGCCAAGTCCAAATTTTTTATATTCACTGCAGGTTCGGTAGCATTGGGTAGGTAGGCCTATACGTTTGAAGTCACAGAACTAGTAGTCACGAATGGAAAGATCCTACAGAGTTATAAATCCTACCATAACTGAAAAGAAATTATCTCGGAGAACTAATCGAAAATATTCACACACACAAAATTCTAACGAATGCATGATGGTTACCACAAGAATACTCCTACTTGACTGTATTAATCCTTTAGTGTTTAAAGAAGATTAGATATTTCTATCTCATTTCCCTATTTCACATAAGGTGCATAAATTAATTATGGAATCACTCTGAAAATTTTAGTTTCTTACTTGTAGCTTTCTTAAGCGGAATGGTGGCATATAGCCTTTCATACGAAAGTGTTGTCCCACTAACCCCCTACATGAATGCCAAGTATCAGCTAAAACCAATAGTGGAAAGAAGAGTTACAACCAATTTTCTAAAACATGTGGATTTTTTGGTGTAAATTTTTTATGGAATCACCCAAGTTTTTCATTAAAACCTAAAATTTAAACCAAGTTTTCTTCATTACCTGTGCCCAATTTTCATTGTATACTACTCTATGCTAAGTAGAGAATTTAGTGGTGTAGGACTCTAGTTGAGCAAGGACCCCACAGCAAGGATATTTGATGTAACATTAACATTGGCCAAACATATGGGGGCAGTTTTTGCTCAGTCGATGTATTGAACAATAAAGCTTAATTTTTGGGGAAAATAT